>LPNX011021440.1:6303-24384 GCA_001517045.1 Pseudotsuga menziesii | reverse complement strand
TTCTTTACAAATAGAACTGGTGCTCCCCAAGGAGACACACTCGGCCGGATATACTTCTTTTCCAACAACTCTTGCAGTTGCATCTTCAATTCTAGCATCTCTAGTGTACTCATCCTATAGGGTGTCTTGGACACTGGTGCTTCTCCTGGCACAAGTTCAATAGTGAAATCAATGTCCCGCTTTGGAGGAAGCCCTGGAATCTCATCAGGAAACACATCCTTGAATTCCTATAACACCTGATAATCCTCCAACCTCGGAGTTTTATCGCCTGTTTCCTCCAAAATTTGAGCTGCATACAAATGGCAACCCTTCCTACAAAACTTTTTTAATTGCATAGCTGAAACCTACTGTACTGAAATCACCTTTGGAATACCTTTCACAACTACTAGGTTCCCTTCTTCATTCATGCATTCAAAAGTCTTATGGTAACAGTCAAGCTTTACCCTGTGAGCTTCTAACCAATCCATTCCAATGAGAACATCATAGGAACCAAGTTGTAGAACATTCAAATCTACACAAGTGACCATTCCATTCATGACCAATGGACATTTCTCTACCACTTCACTAACCCTTCTCTTAGTTCCCATGGCTAGCTGAACTAACCAAGGTTTCCTATGCCTTACTTTCTTAAAAGCACAAATATCCACTACTCTAGGAGTAATGTAACTGTGAGTAGAACTAGGGTCGATCAAAATAGAAACAGATTTCTCAACAATCTTACCTGCAACTTCAACCATAGCTGACTTGTCATCTTCCTGGCGATCCTCCATTGCTGCATAAATCCTAGGGATTTCCCTTGCTACTTGACCCACTGTTTCTGCTTCTTGAATGTTATAAGTCGTTCTTGCACTCTCATTCTCGACTGGACAATCCCTGCGCATGTGGGGTCCTCCACATTTCCAACATTGAAGTGGTCCTCTATTCTATTGTGGATCCTTAGGCTTTTCTCTCGTCACTCCAACTGGCTTACTTGCGGCTTGATATGGCTGCTTATACTGGTTCCTGAAGTTAGAAGGTTTGAAACCTTTCTTTCTTTGGTCAAACTTCTCATTCTTCTTGTCCTTCCATATCTTATGGTAATCGGGTTTACCTTTACTTTTCTCATAGCAATACTTATCCTTCCTTATTGATTCTTCAAGAGTTCTAGGTTCATAAAACTCAATTCTATCTTTGTAAGGATGAGGCAATCCACTTAGAAAACGCTGGACCTTCAATTTTTCATCTTTGATGTACCGGACATACCTCAACAGCTCCAAAAACTTATTTGCATATTCTTCCATGGTCCGCTATCCCAATCTTAGCTCATGGAACTCCTTAATCTTGTCATCATAATACCTGTCAGAGAGGTATTTCTACTTGAAATACTTCTTGAACTATTTCCACTTAAGTCTCCTTTCAATGATCCTCTTTACTTGCTTGAAGTGTTCCCACCAAATGGATGCTCTTCCATTCAGTTTGAATATGGCAACTCTTTCCTTCATATTTCCCAAATAGTCATGCACTTGAAAGTACTTCTTTATCCCAAGAAGCCAAGCTTCGGCCTCTTGTCCAGTCTTCACCTCACCACCGAACGTAGGAGGTTTAGCTTTCTCAAATTCACCCTGAGAGCGATGCCTATGGTGCCTCCTTCTTTTCCTTTCATGAGAAGAAGAACTTGAATTCCTGCTGGATTCTTCAGAGTCAGATGACCCACTAGGAGTCCTTCTCCTTATCCTAGTACTACTCTTACTGCCTTCTGGTCTTGCTGTACCTCATCTGGATTCTATCTTTCTCTGCAAGTTTGTTAAACTATGCAACATTGCAGCATTCAGTTGGTGTTTCCCTTCCTCGGTTTTAATCAAGCTTCTCATGGTGGCTACAACATCTGACGATCTCTCTTGGAATCTCCTTCCATTAGACTCTATGTCCTCATTTCTATTACAGACATTTTCTCCCATGGCATCTTCTGCTCACTCGTAAGAATCCCGAGCATCATACCCATCATGGGTTCTCATGATGGAACCACCTCTGGCTTTACCACACTGTTCTTTCTGGAGTACTGCTCTTGGAAGTTATCTACAGTTCTACAAATGTGTTTGTATCAAACTCTTAGATGCATAATATTAATATAAACCAAAATTACTTACCTTTTCTTCTAGAAATTCATAAAACAACAATTATGCTAAACACAGAATTTTCTCTATTTCATATTCAGTTCTGTGACCATGGACAGTCTGCTGAAATCTATTGAAACAGTTAGAATTTGATGAGAAAATATCCACTTCAAAAAACCCAAAGTTTCCTTCTCTTCATCGGGTCTCTTCCGCACAAGTTTTCCGGTGTTTCGGCGGGCAAATCGCCAAACTTCCAATCTGTATCAGTGACGCAGAGGACTATTCACCTATTTCCTTCCACTGTATCAGATCCGCATCCAACTACCCGAACCTAATCAGTGATGAAACTAGCCTATGCGTTGCATCGTCGGTCGGGCATCTTGTCCATTGGGTGGTTAGTCATCTCAGCTTATGCAACGGCAGCCCATAAACCTTCTATGTCTTCCGTGACCACAAAATTATCTCAGAAGACTAACCCTCTGCACATCGGTGATCCCAGTCACTATACTTCCTATCGTTTCAACGATCCAAATGTCAACTTGCCTCCACTGTGTCGGCGATCGGCTACGTTATTGCATCGGATGATTAGTCTTCTATAAAGCACAATGGCGGATGCACAAACCACCAATATTCCATAAATCCAATAGCTAACCATCGTCGATCACTGATGGCCTCAACACTTAGACAAATTTTTGAAAATTTCTTCTTCTGTCGGTGAAAACTTGCTCTATCTTCCGCTGACTCTGTCAGCTCTAAGACTTAGAAATATTTTTGAATTTCTCCCTTTAGTCTTCCTCTTCGCCACTTGATCGGTTCAATCCTCTTCTTTTCGTCAGCGAAATAGTTCCATCAGCAGCCACAATAACGACCCACCATGCTCGATATTCTTCCGATCTGTGAACTGATTTTGACCGTCATTGGCAGTTGGAGCTTCTCCCTGTCGGAAGACTAGTGCTCTAGACTTCCACAACGGCAGACACATGAAATTCCATATTCTTCTGGTAGCCGACGATTTCGGGACTTAGAAAAAATTTTAAACTTTCTTTCATTACGGCGTCGGCGGTCGGAGGCCTTACCCATCGGACATGTACTTGTCTAGTCATCCGCAACGATGGGCGCTCATTCACTATTTTCCGCCGACGGATGTCGAACACTTAGAAAAATTTTCACAATTTTCCTTCCAACTTTCCTCCATTGGTTTCACTTCTGCCTAGCTCTCTACTACATCGGAATTCCTTCCCACTAGGTGTTCCAATGAACCAAGAGTTCAAACACTTAGACAAATTTTTGAATTTCCCAGTCATTCACCGATTTATTCTAGGCAGAAGGCAACATGCCTCTATTAACTGGTCTTTCATGGCCAATAGACGCTGATGTTGCAACCTATAGGCTCTGATACCACACTGTAAAGCCCCGGACCTTTCGAGCGGCAAAGAGGACGCTACCATGGCGTTAACCATCTAGGCAACCAGCCCCATGAACATGTGCATTCATAGAATGCAGAAATGCTGAAACAAAATGCTTGAACTAGAACATCCCTACATAATTATTTATCATACAGTGGAAGAAAACATATGTTCATAAAAGCATTCAACATGTTCATCACATTCATTAATAGAAAATATGATTGCAGAAGTAAAATAGACAAGATTACTTATCTTATGAAGAACTCGTTCTGCAACTAGCTACATCATTGAAACGTTCCACCCAACCATAGGCCAACGTGATCCTTAATCTCTCAGAAATGTTGCCACCCCCCAGCTAGGCATGATTCTCCAAGGAATAAGGAACAAGCATGCTTACACATAGCCAAGGATACACAAAACATAGCCAGGCCAACTTAGTTGGGTTTATCAGGCCAGCAACAAGACAACCAAGCCAACATGGTCAGTTTTATCAGGCCATCCAGGAGTTGGGAAAGGATAAATGCTAAGCTGGTGAGCTCATTATAGAGCTAGGGACACCTACACCAGAAATAGCCTGAATTCTAAGACACCCACACACACCCAACACATGGAATCAGTCCCTTCTCTACTACACAGTCCCTCAGGCCCTGACTTCCCTTCCAGTGCTATTCAGGGGTTGTGGAGAAGAAAGACAACCCTCTAGCTCTGTCTGTGTGTTTTCCAAACACACCAGGCTTATCAAGAAACCCAAGCCCCCATCCCTTGTCCCAACACAGTATAAATACCAACCATTGCATGCATGCAATCAATCAGCTGTTACATATTAAACAGGGAAAATGACTCCTGAGTCGTTCTTGGCCCTATCGTGGCCAAAACGACTCCCAAGTGAATTACAATAGTCCCCAAAACGTATCAGTAAGAATAAATCACAACATGGGGAAAACAATAGTCCATCCTGGGCAACGAGGCCACCAGGAAGACTTACACAGACCACACTGGGGAAGAAAATATAGTCTTCCAACCTGTGCATGAGGGAAACTTGCACCAGACCCCAAAATATAGAGGGAAATCACACCCGATTCCACTCTGCGGAAAAACACGAATGACAACCAATAAGCGGCTCCCCTCCTGGCTACGTGAGATCAAACAAAATAGATTCCTGTGCGTGAAAATGAACAGACTCCCATCCCCAAAATTAAAAGAAGACCCCAATAAAAAACAACGTAAGGGAGACCACAGCGAACCCACAAATTAGTCTGTGAGGAAAGTATACACCCACACCATCCACAAAATTCGTAGAGGAAACCTGCATGAGTAAAACCAGGAAAATATTGTGTGTGAGAATGAGGAAGCATCCCACCCCTGCATGTGGATGAACAGACAATGGAGAGGATGCATAGTAGTGGGGAGAGTGGACTGAGAGGCATATTCATTCCTCTTCCCATCGTGACGTTCAATCCGCTGGTGGAGTGTGCATGTGGGAAACGGCTAACAGTTCTGCCACACTCCACTCCCAGCCATAACTGCCTCAACTACCTAGCAAACATTAAATTTGTAGTTGGATAAGACCAGGAAATATGTGAAAATCAAAACAGGGTGGTGACACATGGATTTTCTCTCATGGTTCAAGGTTTGACATCCCCCCCCTTATCCTTGTGAAAATCTTGCCCCTTCTCAATTTAGTTGCCACGAACGTAGTTGGTTGGGGTTAATTTTGATTAGAGATGCATATTTACATGATGACTGAACTTAATATGTATGCCACATGCCCTGATATACCATTGACGACAATTCCAATCCAAAACTTAGCATAGCCAATCGATGGTGGGGCCTTGGCCTTTAGCTCCGCACCATGATTATTACAATATATACATCATGTACATTTAATGCAATAGGATAAAAAATGGGGTGTTACATAGCAGTAATTGAAGCCCTAGATGAGGTATTTTTGAACCATTGGGGAGAGAGAAGAGATCACCTATATTATATCACTGATTTTAGCAATCTGAAGAGAGAGAATGGTGAGTCTGTTTCTAACTTCACCAAAATATTTAACAAAATGTTGATTACTCTTTCTTGATGCAAACATAATATGGGGAATCCCTAATAAATGAGCATATCACTGAAGAAGCATTATATCAAGCAGATGATTGAGGAGGTTACAATCTGAGGTCCAAGCTTGTTGCTCCCCCTAAGAGGAATGTTGTTCCTGCAAATCATCCTTTTACTCCAGTTAAGAGCAATGTTGTTCCACCAAAGAAGATGGCTACCACTCCAAAATATCTGCAAAGGCCATTATTGTCATTATCCCCTGATCTTGTCCAACTCAAAGCTCCATCACAAGAGGTAAGGGTTTCTAACAAGATGTACTATTCCTTCAATCTTGAGTCAGAAATTCAGAAATTGAAAATCCCTTTCCCATTAATAGAGCTAATGAAGAATGATTCATTCAAATCATCAATATTGAAATCCATTCAACCAAAAATACACATAGATACTGACTTTGTCAATCTGCAAGATGATAAACCCCTAGTAACCCTATGCCCTATGATTGAAGAGTTAGATGAGGCTTCTCCACCCTTCTACATATCATTGAATTTCAATGACAAGATCCTCCACAATTGATTGCTTGAATCAAGAGCATCCAATAACTTAATTCCAAAGGTAGTGATGGATGAGCTTGGCCTCACCATTGCAAAACCATACCATGACATGTTCTCTTTTGACTCCAGGAAGGTCAAATGCCTAGGCCTCATCAAAGACCTTGTTGTAAACCTATCCCAACTTCCCTCAAAAAGAATAGTGATGGACATAGTAGTGGCTGAAATCCCTCCTAGGTTTGGTCTCTTATTATCTAGATCATGGAGTAAAAGGCTAGGTTGTACCCTTTATATGGATCTTACATATGCTACAATCCCAATATTTGGGGGTGAGACCAAGAGGCTCTACAGAGAGAATCAGCTAGCCTACATCATAAGCAATGAAAATAATGTTATGAACCATCCTATCTATACATTGGACATAGAATTTAAGTCATGTATTCTACACATAGATGACTCCTAGTAAATGCCAATCCAGATTACAAAGCCCATCTATCAAAATCCTGAAGAGGTAACCACCTCAATTTGGATCATGTTTTTTTATGAGGCCAGTACTCAAGCCTCAGCAGGTGCAGGTGTAGTTTTGATTTCTCCATCAAAAGAGACTATTCATCTGTCTTATAAACTTGATTGTAAGACTACTAACAATATAGCAGAATATGAATCATTGTTGTTAGGAGTGAAGGCTTCCAAGGAAATGGGAATCGTGTGCCTGAAGATCTTTGTAGATGCAGATCTTATCATATAGCAGGTCAACAACACCTTTCAAGCAAAGAATGTCAGGCTGAAGGATTACAAAGATGAGGTATGGAAACTCAAGGACTCTTTCATGTTTTTTGAACTCTCATATATACCTAGGGATATGAATTGTTGATTGCATGGGCAGACCCGGGTTTACTATAATCAACCAACAACACCCCTAACTCACTGGCCCTTTCGGTGACAGACCACAAGGCGGCCTGAAGTCTCACCCGAAGTGAATCTAATGGGTTGGCCAAGGACTCAAGCATCTTGGACCAGGTTCTGTGGCAGTCCTACTGGTGGCTCGCAGCTCTTCTAGCTGCAAAATATTCCTCTGTGGCTGAGGGTCACGCAACCTCTTGCTTTCACCGCGCAATCCTGTCATTGCGCAACTCTTCTAGCCGCAGCGTCTCTACCCTTGCGCGCGTCACGCGGGTTCTCCTCTCTTCGCACGACTTCTTCCTTCTCACAATATTCCCAGTCTCACCGCATCGCGGCGCATCGTGCGACACGAAACTCCTGTTCAACGCTAAGTCCTCAACCCACGTAGTCGTGCACCGTAGCTCCTCTGCCGGTGCGGTACCACCTTCTTGCGATACCCTCCAACCGCGGTTTAGCACACTTAGCGTTGTTCGTGTCGACACGCAAGACCTGATACCCAGACTGTCTTACTGCGATTAATTAACTATCTAAGGCAAGTATAAGTAACCTTTATACGACATGCCAAGGATTCCAACTTATATATATATTTATGCAGTGCTGTAACTAAACAACTCATTCATACATCAACTGTAAGCAAATTGCATAACATAATCAGATAGATGCAGCAAATAAACACAATATGCAAATCAATCACATAACACGGGATTTTAACGTGGTTCACCCCCAGGATGGGAGTTACGTCCACAAAACTGTGCTTCACTATTATAGCTTAAGGGAAGGCAAACATAGTTCTGCTGTGCCTCAAATGCAGCTCAAGATCTTCTCTCTTAGATCTTTCTTCTCTACCTTTATGCTGATTCTATTACAACATACTCTTCCCTCTCAGTCGATCCTTGCAGATCGTTACATGCATGCTCTACAAGCCGGCTACTGGTTTTAGTAAGATTGCTACCGCTAGAACCAGAACCAGAGCTCGGCTTTACAACAGTCTACTTATCCTTATTGCCTATGTCAATCACGATTGTCTCTCTATCTAACCAACTGGCTAACTGACTGACTGGCTAACTTGCTAACCCTTTACAATACAAAATATATTCTTATATAGGTAGCCTGAAGGTCGTGCCATTACAACACTGTGGGCCTGTCCCAACAGCAACCCAAACCCTAATTAGTGACAGTCGGTCCTCTCTGTCCTTGAGGTAGCCGCTTCCCGTCACACCACAGCTCTCTGCAGTCTTCCATGCTTCCCGGCATTGATCATGGGTACTATGCACCGCTTCACTCTTCTGTCCTTCGTCTTTAATGCTTGAGCCTCATTGCTCCTTCTTCTTTATGAGGGTCGCTGAGCCCTCCTGTCTTCCGTTGCTACCTTCAATGCAGTGGGTGAGCTCTCCCTTCTTGGCCGCTCGGGTACCGTTTCCCTTCTTTGACTTCTGCATCTCAAAAAGTCATGGTTTCCGGCTCTGCTCTGCAGCTGGATCTGTGCTACGGCGTCGTAGCTCCGTCTTATCCTCTTTTCCACAAAAAATTATCTCTCCGCCAAAACTAGCAGCTTCTTCTGTAGCTGTGGGACCCTGCTCCAATAGTCCCCTAACACTTACTTGTGGCTCATCCCCAAGCCACCTGGAACGGGCTTCTCCTGCTGTAGTTTTTCCTTCTGTAGCTTCTCCTTCGCTTCCTGCGAAGTCTTCTGCAACTTCTGCCGAAGTCCTTCGACTTCGTTCTTCATTACCTCGGCACGTTCTTTTTCCGAGTCAATCAGGGCTTGGTCAACTTTGGAGTCGTCTGTCTGATCAATTTGTTCTCTTACAGTGGTGAACTCCTTCATTTTCTGCTCAGCTTCGTTAACCAGCTCAATGATCTGCTCCTGATAGGGTTGAAGTAGGTTGCTAATGTGGGCCTCCCGTGTTCTTAGCCGATGCGCTTCTTGCTGCAGTTGGTTCATCTCCTTTGTCTTCCTCATCTTCTGGAGAGTGGTTAAGCTCTTAATCTCTTCTTTCATGGCCATTGCAGTATCCTCTACCCGTTGAATATTTCGTTGGATTTCTGCTCTCTCTGGCAACTCATCTAACTCAGCCCATGTGTCTATTGCTTCCCTGAGTATCAACACTACTTCTTCAATGTGAGATTTTACCTGCACAAAAGTGAGTCAAAAGGCTTTGACTCGTTCTTTCTGGTCTACCTTCGAGGTGTCTCGTATACGAGCTTCAAGCTCGGTGAATCTGTTCTTCGTGTTCTAACTTCAACCTGGCCACCTCTTCATCCATTCTAGCCACAGTTTCTTCCAGAGCCTTTGCTCTGTCTGCTACTCTCCTTAGCTTCTGGGGGGTAGGTAATGCGAACTCAATGTTACATTTGGGTAGCTCCAAGGCAATACTCTGTAGTGCCTGAGAGAGTTCCTTATCCCTGTCCTGACATGTTAACTCGTCTATCATTTTCTGATAGTTGGTAGTGAGTGCTACATTCTACTTCTTCAGCTGCATGTTCTGCTTGTAAGTCGTGAGCTCTCTTCCCTTGAGCTCTGCGGTTAGTTGCTGCTGGATCATGTATAATTGGTCAATGTGTAATTTCACAAGGTTAACCTCAATGGGTTGCCCCAATTGAACTGGTGGGTCCTTCATTGTTGCAAGGAATCGGATACTCCCTGGTGGAATCAACACGGTGTTGAGGTGATCCGTTTTTAGGCTCTCTTCGTGAGATAGTGACTGTTGCGAAGTTTCTCCGATGGTCGCCTTTACTGATGGAGTGTGTAGCATGGAATTCTTCTCTGTGAATGTTTTTAATTCAAGAAGATGTTTTTCTACTATGCTCTGCATCTTTTCCTGTGATGACTTCACCGCGTCAATTGAGTCCTTTAGTATATCGCATGTCCTTGTTGCCATCAGTTCATAATCATCATCTGTTAGTGCAGTATGTGGGACTGGTTTTGAATTTTTTTGCTTCTTTCTATGCTGTGTCTCTGTGGTCCCTTGGCTTCCATCTTTTGTCATAGGTGTCTGTGCTGAATCTTCTAGTAGGTATTTTCTCTTGTCGCGTGGCAGTGGCACTTCTGTTGTACCTTGTGCCTGGGTGTCCACTTTTTCTTTGTCCTTTTTTGGGGGATCTGTCTGGTCGGTCCCCATTGACAGTGGCGTAGTATCTTCGTATTCTTCTCGCCATTGGTCATCAAATCCCTTGATGAAATTCTCAATGTCCTGCATTGTCATTCTGAACTAGCCGGGGGCCCAGTCATCCCTTTTAGTCCTTTTAGGCCTTAGGTAGATTCTATGTCTATCCGCCATAAAATTAAGCCGGTTATCATATGCATCCACAGTCTTTCTACTGATCCTTGGTGATTGTTAGATAAGGTTCTGCAACATCAAATAGTATTCATAAAATACTATCGCGTTAACCTGTTTCCTTGCTTGACTGTTGGTATCCCATAAATTGGCATAGCGTACTCCCCTGGGTGTTCCTCCTGTGATCTGTGGAAACTGGCTGTTGGGCGGTTCCTTCCATGCAATGAATGCACACAGTATTAACATCCACGAGAAGTGGAAAGGGTGGTTGGCTTGATATTGGGCTGCCAAACAATCTTCCTGAAACATATTTAATAAAAATAATGACCAATTAAACTGCTCTCCCTTGGTAACTTGTATGGCCAGATTAATCACCGATCCTGTGACTTCCTTCGGCCGGACCTTGGTAAGCAGTCTGCCTGCAAGCAGACTGGCTGTAAATCTTAGTGTCTCATTCTGTAAACTCATAATATCATAAGCCCTGCCTCCTCGTTGTAGCTGATACTTTTTAACTAATGCTGCTGGCAGTTTGGAGTCCTTGGTATTTCCTGTTATCTGTATCTCGGGAGCTTTACCAGTCTTGGACAGGCCGGTAACACGGTGTATCAAGTCAACATTGAGGTCAATTTTGTGACCTAGCCAGAGATAGCCTCCATGTACACATGATAGGAGGACACATACCACAACATTAACCTCTGCGCTACATCCAAAATCATGGGGAAGTCTCAACACATTGAGTAGACCTGAACGCTCAGGAATATGGACATGTGGTAGGGGGCAAATTCTTCTCTACCTATTCTTGGGTTCTTCTCAAGCACAAGATACGCATCTGGCTTGAAGTGAGGGTATGTCTTACCATCCCCCAAGTTGTAATCAATAAATTTGACAACAGCAGCATATCCTACTAAATCGCCATTTTCCTTGACTCGAGAATCTATTGGCGGTATGGGCATAGGAAGCTTACCGCTCTTGGAAAGTCTGATGTCTGGAGCGCCTTCGACTCGTGGTATGAGGTAGTTCATTGTACTACGGAATTCATCTTCCTGCTCGGAACCCGATTCCTCCATGAGCTGGGAATGGATTCTTGTCTTTGGTGGTTCTCTGGTTCAGGATGAGCTTGGTGGGTTAGTTGTATATGGCGACGTCATAGCTCCTGCAAGGCCGTGACGCTGAAATCTTCTCAAAATGTTTTCCAGAGGCTCATCCTCAGACAGGACCCACTGAGCGTAAAATGGTGGACGTGCAACGGATGCAACTTCTGAAAATCACAGTACTCTGTAACAACTTAGCTTGACATAGGGAATGCTTAACACTTGTTCTCCAACTCTCGATTTTTCTGCAAGCGTAATAGTCCCAATTGAATACTTTCTGCTTTTATGTCAAATACGCTAATCCTGGACATAAAGGTCGTCTAGACTGGGCGCACTGGTCATATTAATTTCCCGGATAGGACCAGACCCATCATCCGATCTTCAATTAATGCTAAAATCTTAATAGAATTTTCCTCGAGGCATGTGTGTACAAGCGCCGGTCTCGTCAGAGATTTACCAAATCTGGAAAAATTTATTATGCTGTTGCCAAATCTACGGTAGGGGATACCGGTCATTTCTTCATTAACTACCTGTCAGACAGTGACTTGACTAGCCCACTGTCAGTTGCAAACTGGGTACGTGGCATGGGGAAACATTGCACTGTGCAATGCAACTCCGCATCATCTGCGCAAACAAACAGCGTTAAATTTTTTTTTTAATTTTTTTGATTTTTTTAGGGTGTAGACTGATTCCCAGTGTGATGCCTCCTTTCAACTACACTAAACATCTGCACCGTTATAAACTAGTTTAAGCTAAGGTTGAGAGGTGAGGTGGCTATCACTATAGAGCTTAAGGCTACTGCCATTGATCCATATGGGAAGAAGCTCCCCGTTCAACTGGCTAAGCTGAACGGCACCTCCCCCTGTAACTTGTTGTATCTGATATGGCCCTAGCCAATGTGTCTTGAACTTCCCTGGAAACTTAATGAACTTGCTGTGATAGAGGAGCACTAGGTATCTGATCTGGAAAGTCTTATTCTTAATGCGTCTGTCATGCCAAGATTTTTCTCGTGCTTTCTGTACTTTCTGATGGAATCCGACGATGAATCTGTCTTCCAACTGTGCCAACATTTCCTCAACTGTATTTGTGTCAGTCATCTCGGTAATCTGAGCGATTCTTAAGCTGGGAAGAATATACTCCATAGGCATAACAGCCTCCTGTCCATATACCAAGCTGAAAGGTGTGTGTCCCGTGAGTTTCTTGCATGTGGTTCTGTATGCCCATAATACAGTGTTAAATCTGAGATCCCAGTCATTCCTTTGGTTATTGCAGATCTTAGTAAGAGCATTTTCTAGAATCTTATTGAAGGCCTCCACCGTACCATTAGCCTATGGATGGTAGGGAGTGCTCTTATAGTGTTGAATCTGGAATTCTTCTGTCAATGCCTCAATAGTGCTGTTCAAGAAATGTGTGCCTTGATCACTTATCAAAATTACTGGGCATCCAAATCTACTGATGATATTTTCAAAAAGGAACTGTGCAGCTGTAGTAGCATCACAATTTCTTATTTCTTTGGCCTCTGCCCATCTGGTGAGGTATTCTGTTCTGGTAATAATATATCTCGCTCCCGTGCGCTTCCCTGGTGGGTTGATAGGACCCACAAAATCATAGCCCATTTGTCAAATGTGCGCAACGTGACCTGCGGTCGCAGCGGCATTTCATCGCGTCGAGAGGGTTTTCCCACCCTCTGGAAGATATCGCAGCATCTGCAAAAGTCCTTGGTGTCTTTATGCAATGTAGGCCACCATAATCCTGCCTCCAGGATTTTCTACGTAGTCAGCTTTCCAGCGAAATGACCTCCTGCGGTTCCTGAATGTGCCTCCCTGATAATAACGTCTTTTTCATGCGGCATTACACATCTGCGTAGAACTTCATGTGGGCCTAACTTGTATAGGTGTCCTGCGATGAGGGTGAAGTCTACTGCCTTAACAACCAACTGTTTCTTTTGCTGCTTAGTAAACTCATCAGGTGCTACTCCTGTAGTGAGGAATTTAATAATGTCAGTATAGTAGTCATCTGCGATCTGGATAGAGAACAGCGGTGCATCTGGTAAGTTGTCATCTAGGTTATTGGGCTCTTCCCCTGAGTCTAACCACGACAGATGATCCGGTCCTACATTCAGTCTTCCTGGTTTCACAATGATTTCAAAATCATATTCCTGGAAGAGGAGTAACCATCTGCAGATTCTCCCCCCTAACACTGGCTTGTTGACTAGGTACTTCAATGCAGAATGGTCAGTAAACATTTTAAACGAGGTGCCCAATAGATAGTTCATGAACTTCTGCAGCGCATATACCATAGCTAAGCCTTCTCTTTCTGTTGTGGTGTAGTTCTTTTCTGCTGTTGACAGCTTTCTGCTGGAATATGCGATGGGATGGTCAAGATCCCCTTCTATTGGCTAGGTCAAGACGACTCCTAATGCGATGCCGAATGCATATACATGTACATGAAATGTCTTAGTCCAGTATGGTAACACTAGGATGGGTGCTGTAACCATCTTCTCCTTAAGTATGTCGAGACTCTACTGGCATTCCTCATTCCATAGGAATTTTACATCCTTCTTCAGCAATTTCTCCATTGGTGCTGTAATCTTTGCGTAACCCTTGATGAACTTTTTGTAGTACTCGGTATGACCAAGTACTGTCCTGAGTTTCTTGACTGAGTTGGGTGCTGGAAGATTTACAATGATGGTGATCTTCGCGGGATCTACCATCAAGCCTTGTCTGCAAACAATGTGGCCCAACAAAATACCAAATGGTGCACAAAATATACATTTCTTCAAGTTTAGAGAAATCTGGTATTGTCTACATTTCTCTAACATCAATCTTAAGTCTCCTATATTCTTGTCAATTAGTCCAAATACAGTCCAATCATCAAAATATACTTCCAAGAATTTATGAATGTATTCTTTAAATACAGCAACTACTACTCTAGAAAATATAGCTGGTGCATTCTTAAGACCAAAGGGCATTACCATATACTGGAACGAGCCCCATTCTGTTGCAAAGGTGGTCTTAGATCGATCTTCTGGATGTATTCTGATCTGGTGGTAGCCTGAAAATCCATCAGTGAAGGAGTAGACCTCCTGTCCTCCCACATTGTCTAATACTTCATCAGTGAATGGTGTTGGAAATGGATCATGAAGTGATGCATCGTTAAGTTTTCACAGATCAACACAGATCCTGATGTCCCATTTTGTTTTCTTCTCTTGCACTACCATAAGGATAACCCGTTCGCTTTCTTCTACAGGTTCAATGATGCCTGCTGCTAGCATCTTATCAATTTCGTCCTTTACTTTTTCTTTGTAGCACGGATTTAATCTATATGGGCGCTGCTTAATTGGTCTAGCATCCTCCTTTAATGGTATCCTCATAACTCCCAGGTCTCCGACTATTCCCTTCATCTCTATGAACTTGGTGGGAAATAGGTCCTGATAGTCATGTAACAAATCTATAATCTAATCTATCCGACTGTTTCATCATTCCAATAGTCACCAATAGAGGCAAACTTAGGTTCTGCATCGGTGCCAATATTGACCTTTTTAATCTTAATGGGCTCAGTGATTGCTGGAGTCTCTAGCTGTGGTCCTCCAACATCATGGGTTCCTTCTGACTCCAGAATGTTGGTGTTACGAGGGTCCTCCTCCCCCTCCTCTGGTTCTGATGTAAAATTATAGCATTCCAACGCCTCTTCTAGATGGATATTCCACTCAGGTTGGGCTGGCACTGAGATGGTGCAATCCTCGAAAATATTTGTCTTGATTATGTCTAGGGCCTGAGCAACACTTGGATGTTCTGATTCAAACGCAAAGGTGAGCAGGAAACTGTCTGTCATAAGTGACCATGTAGTCGTCCCTTTGCGTAATTCAGTCTCTGTGTACCAGTTCCTTGGAACTGTGTCCAATGTGTGAATGAATCTGTGTACCCATTAATCCTCTGGAATGTTCGACAAACTCTGTTTGCATGTTTGAATGTGTGCTCTAGGATCAGTTTCTCCTATGTACTTCTGTTGAACATACTCTTTGTCGACCGAAAATCTGATCACCATCAATCTTTTAACGTCATCCCATGATGCGATATTTTCTTTATGCATGTACCACCATCTTGCAGGTGTGGCTCGTGCTGCAAGGTCCATAGCTGTGATTCTCTGTTCGTAAGGCATTTGTTGTTCATACTGCTCAAGGAAGTCCTAAATATCTGTCAGACCATTGTAGGATGGAATCTCAGTGGTCTCTACCCCAATCCATCGCAGTGATTTACTTATAAACGCACATCTGCGAGCTGAGACTTTGTAAAGTCTATTCTGCCAATTTTCTAGGCCGACATCAGAATCCGATGCGCATGAGCTGTCGCATCGCCAACTAATGTTCCCTTCTGCGGTTGGGTTGATGTAGTCGTTTTGGTTCGCAGTCATCTGGTGAAGGCTATCCATGTGATGTGCTTCCTCCTCTGCTCTTAAGGGTTCAATATACCTAGGACCTTGGTAAGGATCCAGCGGTGCGATGACCCGGATTTGCGCATCCTCAAAGGTCATTTGTCTTCTCTTTAGGTCAATGACAGCCTTGCTACCAATTTCCCAATCAATACTTAATAATGCTGGATATGGTCGACTGTCGCCAATGATTTCTATAACCTCGAAGTCCGCAAAAGTACGAACTCCGTCAATGTCAACTGGCACTTGTGGTAATCGACCCAATGGTGATACTCACTACTGATTAGCTAATCTCACTGCTGATACTCATCTCTGATCCGAGATCTAAGACAACCTCATCCATTTCAAACTCACCAATCTGCGCTGTGATTTTCATCTCTCTTCCTGTCCTTGTGTGTCTTGTAATATTATGGACAGCGCAGTGTGCACTGCCCGAGAGAGAGGGTTGCTGGCACTGATCTATCATGCGTTGTAGCTCACCAATAGCTTTGTCATTTCTCAGGAGTTTCAAGCAGCTGTGCAGGAAGGATTGTACACTTCCGTTCGATTCATCCTCGTCGCATCTTCCCGATGTGGTAGCCTGCTGTGCCTGCTTAGGGCTATCACCACAAGGTGTTTGCTGCGGTACGCCCCTAGACGATGGTACCTGTGATCTTGGTTGTGTAGGTTCCTCAAAGGAAGATTTGGCTTCATGAAATGTCTTTTTATTCTGCTGTAGGTCGAGTGTTGTTGCTTTACTAGGAGATCTGCGTACCCACCCCTGACTTGTGTTCTTTCCAGTCTCCTGTAATGTGCCACTGGTGGAAGCACCACTACGAGTCACAATATTGACTCTTGGTTCTGGTTCTGCCTGCTCAGCAACGATAAGTTGGATGTTCTGGTGTGCGGCTGGCTTAGGGTCTCTGATCTTAGCTATTAGGATAGGACACTCTTCTATGGTATGGTCATAAGATTTGCAGTAATTACAAGTAGTAGTGGGGCTCTGACAGTCCCTCGTGTAGTGTCCTACAACTCCACAATTATAACAAGTGATTGTCCCATGACCTTGGCCAAAACCTCCTCCTCTGCCAAAGCCTCCTCCTCGTCCTCATCCTCTGAATCCTCCTGCATGGCCTCCATAAGCCTGATCCGACTGTGGTCCTATTGCTGGACCCTGTGTGTCTGCTTGGACTCTGTACACATCATGTTTTCTCTCTGACATGAGATCATAGGCTCGGCAGTCTTGTTGATCATGCCTGACAGATTTACAGAAGATACAATATAGGTTCTTAGGTGTCTGTACATACTTCTGAAGCAAGGGGCATTGCTGAGGTGGATGTCCTTGTGTTTTACATATTTCACACCATGGCCCTTGTGTTCTTGGTAAGGGGTTAGGAGCCCCTGATGCTAAATATTCTGTGAAGACTGGACAGTTGTCTTTGGTATGACCCTATGCTCTACACTTTATGCACCATATGTCTTGCATAACCTCTTTCCCTTTCTTAAGTTCGTGTATCTGTAACGTGAGGTTGGCCAACTGGTTCTATAGGGTTGTCATGCCTGTGGTAGTTTCTGCTAGAGGTGAAGCCTCCAGTTTCATTGCCATCTCCAGCGCTTCATCTTGAGTAGTGAGTTTCTCCTGCATTAGTGGCATTCTAATATGAGGGAGCAGCGCTGCAATAAACCATTCCTTATGCTGCTCTGGCGCAAACTCAAAACTTACTTGGTCTATAAGAGCTTTGAATTTCTGGTCAAAGTCCCATACTGACTCTGATGGTAGCTGCTTAATATCCTTGAGCTCTATTATACAATGAGATTCAGACTTAGGTTTCTTAAACTCTTTGATCATGGCATTCTTAACCTGGGAAAGTGTCTTGGGTAATGTAGTATACTTTATGTACCATGTCAAGGCTCTGTCTCTGAGTGTGGTGACCAACTGTACAAGTTTAAGGTTATCATCGTTGATCATTTTAATGGTCCACATGGCTTCACATAGGAACCAATGCTGTTCCGGGTCTTCTGCTCCTGTACCTTTAAAAATAGGTAGCTTCATGTCGTCTCCCATTCTATTTCTCTGTGGTGGGTTCTGACTGGCTGGGCTACTACCACTCAGTGGTGTAGGTGAAGGTGTTGTAGTGAGAGTAGGTACTGGCTGTGAGCTACTAGACGAAGTACCTACGGGGTTATTCTGAGTCCCTGTCTGTTTCTGTGGAGTATAGGGGTGGTAAGGGATACCCCCCTCTGGCTCGTCTGTGGTACTAGGACTCTGTTGTCTAATACTGGCTGAACTGTCTTGAAAT
>LPNX011021427.1:737689-859064 GCA_001517045.1 Pseudotsuga menziesii | reverse complement strand
ATGCCTCCGATAAAGATAACTACCCAGTCCCGCCCATGGAACAAATATTGCAGATGGTCTCAGTATCGTAATTATTTTCTCTGCTAGATGGTTTCTCAGGCTACAACCAAGTATTGGTAGTAGAAGAAGACAAATTGAAGAATACATTTAGAACTAAGTGGGGGACTTTTGCATATAGAAGGATTCCCTTTGGACTTATCAACTCTCGAGCAACCTTCCAAAGGGCCATGGATATAGATTTTTGCGGGATAATTAGCCGAAGTGTGGCAGTGTACTTGGACGACGTTACAGTTTATTCCAAGAAAAGAGAAGAACACATGTTTCATTTAAAACAAATTTTTGAACGCTGTCAAAAATATGGTATTTCTTTAAATCCAAAGAAATGTGTGTTTGTTGTATTGGAGAGAAAGATTTTGGGTCATATAATTTCTAAAAAAGGGATCTCAATAGAGCCAGAAAGGATCAAAGCTATATCAAATATCCCTTTGCCCCACTATAAGAAAGGAATGCAATCTTTTATGGGGACCATAAACTTTGTGCGAAGGTTTGTGCCCGATTTTGCTAAGATAGTCAAACCTCTGCAACAAATGATCAAGAAAAGTGTCAAGTTTAAATGGACCAACTTAAAGAAGGTCCATTCAACAAAATTAAAGAAGCAATAGCTCATGCGCCCTCTCTCAAAAGTCCAAATTTCGAGAAATATTTCAAATTATACAGTTTTCCTTCATACAACTCGTTAGCAGCAGTGCTTATGTAGAAAGAAGAAGGGGGAGACGAGTACCCTATATCATTCATGAGCATTGGTCTACAAGGTGCTGAGTTGAATTACCCCACTGTTGATAAACAATCATATGCAGTATTCAAGGCGGTAAAGCAATTCAAGCCATATATACTAAAGAACAAAACCAAATTTATTGTACCTCACTCGACAATCCAAAATCTTTTTGTACAAAAGGAGTTAGGAGAAAGAAGAGGGAACTGGGTCACAGCCTTGCAAGAATACGACTTGGAGTTTAAGCCAACAACTATCATCAAAGGACAAGGGCTATGAAAATTAATGGCTGAAAGTTAGGACAATGAAGAGAATGAATGGAAGAATGAGACGGAGCTGCACATGGTTGATGTGTGTCCTATATTTATAGCTCTAGAATCTTGGTATAGATATTTGGTTAGTTTTTTAGAATTCAATCTATCATTATGATCTTAGGATCTTTAACTGAGAGAATAACATGCACAACAATAAAACATAAGCACAACACAAGAGACAAGAGACACAAAGAATTTTCCTCAGGGAAACCATAAAGGAGAAAACCCTGCAACTTTCTCAAAGATAGAATCAGCACCAAAGGTAAAACTAGAAAACAGTAAGATGATCTCCCGACAACAGCAGTCTCTCTCTCTCACACTAAGAGAGCTTCTCCTCTCTCACTCATGTGCCCCAATGAGTGAGTGTATGTATGAGATGATAAATAGAGAGGCTCTCACTCTCTATTTATATTCTTTCGTTCACTTGGAACCCACTCCAACATGTTGGCCTCACTTAATAATTACTTACTAGAGACGACATCTCTAGGAGTGTCTAATAACCCTAGTGCCCCACCACTTGTGGGGACTTTTCCTCCTCCGACCAATAGGAGGGTAACACAATGGTGGGGACTATTGCCCTGACTTACAATGACTCACCTAGGGTCGACTTCACTAGGATAGTCTAATAACCCAAGGGCCCCACAACTGTGGGGACTTTAACCCTTAACCAATAGGAGGGTTTCCCACAATGACTTAACATGACTTTCTCATTATAGAAAATTCCTGGAATAAACATCGGGGTATGACATGACTCAAATACATTACAATACATCCCAGAATAAACATCGGGTTACAATACATAAAAAATATGAATGAATACATTTCGAAGTTACAATTACATCAACACTCCCTCTTAACTAGGAAGGTATTCTCTCGACACAATTTATTAGCACAAGTCTTCTTCTCTATATCATATGAATCATCGTCAACTTCTCATCATCTTCAGCTTCAAGTCATCTTCATTTTTAGGTCATCTTCATTTGGATCTAGATCATCACTCAATCTAGATCTAGATCATCACTCAATATGGATCATCATCACTGGATCTAGATCATCACTTGATCTGGATCATCATCATTGGATCTGGATCATCTCTTGATATGGATCATCACTGGATATCATCAATGGATATGGATCATCACTCGATATGGATCATCATCACTGGATCTAGATCATCACTCGATATGGATCATCATCACTGGATCTGAATCATCACTCGATCTGGATCATCATCACTGGATCTGAATCATCACTCGATCTGGATCATCACTACTCGATCTAGATCATTACTCGATCTGGATCATCATCACTGGATCTGGATCATCACTTGATTTGGATCATCACTGCTAGATCTGGATCATCACTAGATCTGGATCATCACTTGATTTGGATCATCACTGCTAGATCTGGATCATCACTGGATCTGGATCATCATCACTGGATCTGGATCATCACTGGATCTGGATCATCACTGGATCTGGATCATCACTGGATCTGGATCATCACTGCTGGATCTGGATCATCACTTGATCTAGATCTCTCGGAGTCATCATAACTGGATCTGGATCATAGCTCGATCTAGATCTCATCTGGTCATCATCATGTGTGCTATCGCGTCATAGGAAGTTATATAGAGCTAGCCTTCTTTCATGATGGTTGTAGGCCTAGCCATTAGGTAGGTCTTCGCCCAACACTTACATTTGACCTACTCATCAGAAAGGCAAGCCCAACACTCACATCTCATCATGTAGTAACCTACAATCACATTAGAAAGGCCCAACGCTCACATTCACCAGTATGATAGGACATCACATCACTAACATCTGTGAAAAGGCTTCAGCACTTATATTTGACTTGGAAGGAAACAAGTCCTCCACCCTCACCAAAAAGGATTGCACTCACATCTAACATGGAAGGAACTGAATCCTCTCACCATGACAGAATGGGCCCCAATCCTAGACTGAGCTACCTAGTAACGAACCAAGTGCCTCCATTCTTCTGGAGAATGGTAATTTCCCTTATATCTGACCTGGTAGAAAACAATTCCTACACCCTCGCCAGAATGGCCTGCACTCATATCTGACATGGAAGGAACTGAATCCTCTCACCATGACAGGATGGCTTAGCCCTTACATCTGACCTGCTCGTCAGAATGGATTTGGATCTTAGCACTCATATTTGACATGGAAGGAATTGAATCCTCTCACCATGAAAGAATGGCTCAACCCTTACATCTAACCTACTCATCAAAATGGCTTTGGGACTCATCACTTTCCCTTGGAGGAAACCTCGATCTGGAGAACACCAAGCTTCTCCTTGAAGTACTTGAACTTCTCTCTGGCCAATGGCTTCGTCAACACATCAGCTATCCGTTCCTTCATCGCAACATATTGGAGCTTCATTGCTCCTCTCTGCACCATATCCCTGATATAGTGATACTTGATCTCGATGTGCTTCAACTTGTCATGGAACACTGGATTCTCTGAAAACTTCATGCAACTCTAGTTGTCACAATGTATACAAGTAGCATCCATCTGGAGATCAAATAAATTAGATAGTAGCTTTCGCAACCATACTGCCTCACAACTAGCTGAACAAGTTGCGACATACTCTGCTTCAGCTATACTCAGTGCCACATAGGATTGATTCCTGCTAAACCAAGAGAGCACATGTGATCCCATACTAAAGTAACACCCTAAAGTGCTCTTCCTATCGATGGCACTGCCTACCAAATCTGAATCAACATAACCCTCCAGGTTAATCTTCTGATTCACATCGTACTTGAGCCCATAATCAACTGTACCCCTCAGGTACCTCAGAATATGCTTTGCAGCAATCAAGTGAACATTTCTTGGATCTGTCAAGAACTGGCTCAAGGTGTTCATAGAAAAACAAATTTCTGGTCTCGTGTTCATTAGGTACATCAATGATCCAATCATCTGATGATACATCGTAGCATCAACCGACTCTGAAGAAGCATCACTCAATAGCTTCATGTTCGATGCCATAGGTGTGGTCATGCAGTCTATCATCTTGAACCTATTCAGGATCTCTACTGCATACTTCCCTTGTCCACACCTCCATGCCTAGAACAATAGTGCATTGACACATAACAAGAGCATCACTAGTATTTTGTCTTCAACCTTGAAGCAAAGGTTGGAATCCGCCTTACTCTCAGTAAAGCCTAGAGTCATCAGTAATCTGCCCATCCTATCATACCATGTCGAACCTCAACATATTCTATAGTCACTCCCTCTGAAGTGAAGCATCATACTCCCTTTGTCTTCCGTACTCTATGCATTGAAACATTTTGTACCGGAGTGACAAGTAGCTTCCTATGCTACTAATCTTCTATGTATCCATCTAGGATCACTAGATACCAAGATCCTCTATCTTGAACTTTTTCAAAAGTTCATCTCGCACCCATCTGTGAGCTTGTCATCCTCTATCAACCTTGTAGCAAAGGTTTAGATCTTCATCAAGCTCCTCATGTATGTGTTATCCCATGGGTGTCTTCTGAGCTCGTACAAGGTCTTCTTTCAATTGCACATGATTCTGCCTGTCATGTGTCTCAACTCCCACTGGTTGCAAATGTCTCTTCGAATCTTGCCTTGTATCCCATGATGTTTCCATCTACTGCATGATGGAGCTATGAACTTCCCTTCATGTATTGATACTGCATCCTAGACATCATTCTTCTTGAACTGGTCTTCCATTTCTTCTTGGTTACTTCTTCATGGCTGGAAGGTTCTGTATCAATGATGTCGCTATATTTGTCATATTATTCTTCATTTTGAAATTTCGTCACTTGTTCTTCGGAACAAGCCTCATTCTTCTTTGCTTGCAGGTGATTATGTATGCGGTCTTTCCCACAAGTCAAATGCATTTGTATGGTTAGAAACATTTCATAAGGAATATTTATACTGGCAAGTTCTTATGCATAAATATATGATCATGCAACTACTTTAGCCAATACAATATTCATCCGTATCTCACTGAAACTTTCTAGATGCCTTCCATCTCTACCAGGACAACATTGAGATTGTGCACTAATCCAATATGTCAGAAAAGAGGTTTCATTCTAGATAAGTAGCAATGGAGAGTTGCATAGCACCATGAGCTACTTACCCATCACATGCATATTAGTAGTATAGTGTTGTTAATACAAACATTCTATCATGCATAATACATCAACTGAATATAAACAAATGCATAACAAAATAATATCATGAAACGACAATTGAATACTTATCTTTATTTGTTTCGTGGGTAGACTCCTTCTTGATCCTTCAGCTTCATCGTCTTCTTCATTCATGATAGCATCGTTTCTTATACAAATGCTAAGGTGGATAAGAGGTGCTTCAAGAGTTGAGTTCTTCATATTCCTCATCGCTTGAGGGATCTTCTTTGGATGGTGAGAGCTTGATCTTCAATTGCTCCCATCTTCTCTTCTCTTCTTATGAGTCGAGCTTCTTCTTCCTCTCAGACTCTGCTGAAAGTAATTACTTCCTTCTAGCACACGTTCTTCGAATGAATGAATCCCATGATCCTGGGAGACCATTCAAGGTGGCTATCACCACTTCTGCATTCTTCACTCCTTCTTTTACCGCTTCAAGTTGATCTTTGATTTGAGAGAACCTTGTAAAGTATGACTGCATAGTCTCTACATTCTAAATCTTCACATTCTTCAATTGGTTTCTTAAGGTCATATTCCAATTTATGTTCTTCCCTTCAAATATCTTGGTCAAGGAATCAAACATATTCGATATCTTTCAGGAAGAAACTTGTAGTACAAGTTGATTCGTGACTAAATCAGCAATGATCTTCTTGGCCTTGACCAAGTTCTTCTTGTGTAAGGCTTCTAGCCTCATCTCCCTCTGGCACTGGAACCTCTATACTCATGTAGGTGTCCAATCCATTTTCTTCAGAGAGATCATATACTTCCAGGCTTGGAAGTTGTCAACTTCACCAAGCTTATCATCAAGCTAATGTGATAGATCACTTTGAAATGAGAACCTCAAATGAAAATAACAAAGGATTAGATCTTACCGATTTGAGGTGTCCGTCTTGGTTCCGGAGCTGCCTGATCTAGGGTTTGTCACAAAAACCCCAATTTTCAAAACTTGGAATATTTTATATCTAATTGGATAGACAGATAGATCTCTTCAAATGGATCTGTCCAATGTACTCCTTTTCTGAAAACAGTGGAGGGAAGCCCTAGTTTTCCAATTTCTTCTGCAGAAATGCCTATCACTGTTTCTATGATATCTCCTAAATTAATGATCCAATGTGTCTGAAATTTCTCACTGAGGTAATCTCATATGTCCCTGATCCAAAACCATAGTTTTCATCAGAATTCGTTTCACCATTTTGGATTTATGATCCTTTTCCCAAGGTAACCTGTTACAGGACTGTTCAGAATAGCGAAGTTGTATGGACTGTCACGTGTCACTGGTTAATTTTCTGAGTCTAAAATTTGGACCACAGAAAGTACCATCTGGGCCATTTTTGGAACATCTTTAGGAATTCCATTTGGACCTCTGTAGCCCAAGATATTGCAATTCTCCCCAGGTGTCTTGTTTAGGGATGAATTCTGGAAGAGGCTGGAACCCTAACTTGGAGGAATCATATATCCCATAATGTAATGAATCTGAGGCTGAATTTTAGACACAGTGTTCATCAGAATTTTGAATTCGGCCCCCTACATTTTCAGATTTTGAGTCTTCGTCAATCTCAGGATATAGCGAATGTACCAAAATGTAGCAGTTTTAGTATTTAGGATTTTTCTAGCTCGGGGTGAAACTAGGGTTTGACTTTCCCAGAGTTTCACCCAACCAAATTTCTTGATCCAGGTATCTAAACTTAGGTTTTTATGAGGATAAAAATCCTATGCTGGGCTCACTCAAAAAATCATCTTTTGAAGAAAGCCCTAATTTCCGCATCGAAAACTGAAAATGCTCAGAATCGAATTCCGCTTTGATAGAAAGATGCGCCCTTCAATGGAGAGTCATCCTAGCATACTTTTGCTGATGGATTGTGGAGAGAGACCCAAAAAGTAAGAATCCCTAGATTTTGTAGCTACACAATGTCTTCTTCTCAGGTTAGCTTTGATACCATGTTAGTTTTTTAGGATTCAAGCTAGCATTATGATCTTAGGATCTTTAACTGAGAGAATAATATGCACAGCAATAAAACATAAGCACAACACAAGAGACAAGAGACACAAAGATTTTTCCTCGGGGAAACCATAAAGGAGAAAAACCCGCAACTTTCTCAAAGATAGAATCAACACCAAAGGTAAAACCGGAAAATAGTAAGATGATCTCCTGACAGCAGCAGTCTCTCTCTCTCACACTGAGAGAGCTTCTCCTCTCTCACTCATGCGCCCCAATGAGTGAGTGTGTGTATGAGATGATAAATAGAGAGGCTCTCACTCTCTATTTATATTCTTTTGTTCACTTGGAACCCACTCCAACATGTCCGCCTCACTTAACAATTACTTACTAGAACCAACATCTCTAGGAGTGTCTAATAACCCTAGTGCCCCACCACTTGTGGGGACTTTGCCTCCTCCGACCAATAGGAGGGTAACACAATGGTGGGGACTATTGCCCCAACTTACAATGACTCACATAGGGTCTAATTCACTAGGATAGTCTAATAACCCAAGGGCCCCACAACTGTGTGGACTTTAACCCTTGACCAATAGGAGGGTTACCCACAATGACTTGACATCACTTTCTCATTATAGAAACTTCCTAGAATAAACATCGGGGTATGACATGACTCAAATACATTACAATACATCCTGGAATAAACATCGGGTTACAATACATAAGAAATACGGATGAATACATTCCGAAGTTACAATTACATCAACATATTTAGTGCACTATCTCCATCAAGGTTATTTTCCTGAACACTAGAACTCCAAGAAAAGAAGGGCATTGCACTTAAAGTCCACATATTACCAAATAATCAATGGACTGCTGTTCAGAAAAAAGTATGGTGGAGTTTTCCTCAGATGCTTCGAACGAGAAGATGCAGACAAAGTAGTTAAAGAATTGCATGATTTCCCTGCTAGAGGTAATTTTTTAGGGGATACTACAACTCATAAGATTCTAAGAGCTGGATACTATTGGCTAGCATTGTTCAAAGATGCTCACGCTTATGTTAGAAAATGTGATACATGCCAGAGAAGTGGTGGGAGACAAGCGAAAGCAACTTGGCCATTAAAACCAATTATTTCCGAACCATTCAAGTAGTGTGGAATTGAAATTATTGGAGATATTAATCAAAATTCCTCTTTACAACACAAATATATCCTCATGGCAATAGATTACTTCACCAGATGGGTGGAAGCCATTCCGTTACGGAAAGTAAATGAAGATGCAGTCATGGATTTTTTTCAAGACCATATTATGACTAGGTTTGGAGTTCCAATTTCCTCGGTTTTTGATAATGCATCTTATTTTTCGTCTATTAGGCTTACTGCATTTGCAAATGAGAAAGGAATTAAATTGCATTATTCTGCTAACTATTATCCACGAGGTAATGGGTTAGCTGAATATACTAACAAGAATCTCATTAGAATTCTAAATAAAACCGTCATAGAAAACCAGAGGAGCTGGCACATACCTCTTCCAAATGCACTTTGGGTTGATCGAGTCACACCCAAGAACTCCTTAGGTGTGTCACCCTCCACCTTAGTCTACGGAAAATAAGCTATCCTGCCCCCCAACATTTTATTGCCTTCTTCCCAACCAGCCCAAGCGTCTAGAGGATCTAATAGTGAAGGCTTACAAGCCTGAATCAACACTCTGCTCAAATTAGAAGTTTATAGATCCAAGTCCAGGGAAAGGTTTAAGAATCAACAAGAAATTGTGAAAAGATGGTTTGACAAACATAAGTCCAGGAAGAAAGAGTTCGAAGTAGGTGATTTGGTTCTAAAGTGGAATCACCTGCATGATGAAAAGGGTAAGCACACTAAGTTTCAACATTTATGGATAGGCCCCTTTCAGATTGCAGAAAACTTAGGCCCCTCGACTTACAAGCTACAGGATTTGCAAGGGTGGGAAGAGAATCTACCAGTTAATTGTTTGGTTCTCAAACCTTATTTTTCTTAATGCTTTTGATTTTTCTTTTATGTACATAAATAAACATTTTGATTTATTGTTTCTTTACTTTGTAGTTAGTTTTCCTTATTTACATTTGTTTTTCTTAGAGTTTCATTTAGTATGTTTATTTGCTTTATTTTTCAGTTTTTCAAATAAACCAGCACAACCTTTGCCATTTGGGGAACATTGGAATTTTGGGAAAGCTACAAATATTTTGATTAAAAAGCTGCTTATTAAATATACATATATCATAATTCGGATTCTTTAAGTTGGTAGACTATCTAACGGGAGGTTATGAACACATTTAACTCCTATTTTAACCCCATCAAATAACTAAGGTTTGAAGAATCTAGAATCTAGAAGGTTTTTCGATAAAATTGTAGTGGGAGTGGTTGATCAAGGAAGCACATTAGAAGATGAGATGAGACAAATGGTGTTCTTCCCGCTAGAAGAATTCATTGGACTGTAAAATTATTCAATTACTATGACTTGGGTCTCTATGGAGAGACATCACAAGTTGGCGAGTACCAAACGATACTCGGGTAGGTATTGGAAATGATGTGAGTAATGGCCATAGAGACTGCATATTGCACAAGGATGGTTGCAAGTGCACAAATAATTATTGCATGGTTTGGGGATGTCAATTAGATGGACTACTGGGAATTTCTCATTGGGATCATCATATAATGTTTGCATGTGAGTGCATAAGATAAGAAACTTAAGACAACTATGGTTAGCATGACCCAAAATTTCACACAAAGCATAAGGAGACGGTGCTCGAGTTGATGTAGAAGAGGGAGGGTTCATGGTTTTGTTCCAGTTTGCTGGTAGTGTTGCACTCGCTACGTTTCCCCTTGAATTCTTCTTAGGAGGAGTATGGGATGTGCTTGGTGCTACTTTTGACACTAATATAGGAGGGTGGTTGGCAGTACGAATAGGTTACATTGGTGTTAAAACAATCTTCGGTGTGGGAGGTGGGTTGGGAGGTGTAAGGTACCAAATTAGGAGGCCCAATGTAAAACCTGGGATATTGAGAGTTGTCATGATTGGCGTATACATGATTCGATATGGTGGAAACAAAAAGGGTATTTGTTGAATAGGTGTTAATCCCCATTGATTTCTAGGTAACTAACTGATAGAAGGGGTGGTTTGGGGTTGTGGTTGTGGTGAAGGTTGTGGTTGGGGTGTGGTGTTATTGGAAGAAACCATGCATATCTCAAAAATTTCCCCTTTTAGAGGTGTAGGTGGTAGAACCTAAAAGGTTCCAATCATGGGCGAATTTTGAAAAATTTCGGTCTCAGTGCAGGTAAAAGATGGGATGGAGGTGCAATCAAGAGTGCTTTCAACAGTGGGTAAAACATTTTATGGGCATTCCAACCCCTTGGCATTGCAGTAAGTTAACTAGTATAGCTTGAAATTCTTCCCGTTGTGAGGGAACATCATAAGTCGAAAGACGGATGATGCAACTGCTTTCATTGTGTACATATAACTACATCCAAGGAGGAGGTTGTAGTCTAATTGGGAGTTGACTACTCCAATGTCAATTAAGACTATATTTCTAGCTAAATCTACATGGACATCCAACAGAAGGCCCCTAGGTTGAGCTGCAAAACCATTATAAGTGCATAAAGTCATGAGTGATAGCTCTAATTTAGTGGATCCAAGATTTTCTCAAACATGAGTTGACATGACACAGGTGCAGGCACCTTCATCAATAATGCATCAATGAATCACAAAGTTGAGAATGATCATTGAGACTTCAAAGGATATTGAGGAATGAATCTATGGATCTACTTGATCCAAATCAAATGTCATCAAGTAGGAATCAGAGGGATCGATCACACTTAATGCAAAGAGTAAGTCTTTGCATTACACAGGGTATTTTCTAATAACTTCCAGGTTTGACATGGAAGCAAGGGACTGCGCTAAGTCATCTACAATGCTATAATTGGGAGTGACCCAAACATTGGGATTATTCACAATGAGGTGCAAAGGAAATTTAGGGACAAGTTTGGAATCCCATCAGGAGGAGGCCTAGTCAGGTGTAAGGTGTCTTCCACAGGAATGGTGTCTTTCCCTTTATCAGTAGTCAAAATTTTGACCATTGAGCCATATTAGTTACATTGGGTTTGGAGGTTCACATCAGAGGAAATCATAAGAACATGTTGAATGCCAAAGTTAAGTGATTGACTTGATGAAGTTGATTAGGGTGGGTAAGGTTCCATTGGATGTCTTGTTACAACCCCTTGCATAGGGAAGCAATTTTGTAGGACCAGAGGTTGAGTTTGGGTGGTTTGAGGCATGGGTGGGATAAATTTCCTGGGTGGTACCCTAATCCCTTCATGTTTATTCATCTCATTCCAAAGTTGGTGTGCCTTATCCAAGTGGGATAATGATGGGTATAGTGTCTATACACATCACATAACAATCATGGATGGTTTGTATATAATTGAGCATTCTTGTCTTGTTTAGGCATCTTGTTGGGTTCTTGGTCTAGGGTATTTGCACCAATGTTGTTAGGTGGGTTTCAGGTTGGTTTCCACCTCCATTTCATTGGTTATTTCCTTTGTTGTTTCCCCAATTATTTTTTTTGGGAGTGCTTATTGGGTATTAGCGTAGCTTGGGGGGCATGTTTTGTTGGGTGTATACTTGCCCTTGCGGAAAAGGGGGAAGAACAAGGTGTGGCTACATTGGAGCGACTACCGGTGGGATAGGAAAAGGATAGTATGGGTTCATGGTCGAAGGGGCCATGGAGACAATAGAAGAACTGTCACACAAGGTGTCATGACATGAGGGCCCCTAAACATGGGGGACTAAGGTAGGAACTAAGTATGAGGTACTCATTCCTGCATATGACAAGGAACACGATAAATCTAGGTCGTAGATCAGAGTGGTGACCAGGACCTGATTAGGATGTACTACATTCTGAATAGATTTGTATGCATAACCACTAACTGGGGGGAGGGTAAGGTACATACGGCTTGGGTCTTGAGGCAAAAGTGCCAATGATACCATTCACATCGTGGAATGCACCTGATAGATATTTCTGAGAGGATTCTCCATGAGGATTAAGGGGGATTATGGTATATAAATACATGGACCGTGCATATATTAGGTCAAACTGCTGAGATTTTAGGATAGCTACTTCCTCGATTTCAGTTTTTTTAGAGGCCACGTCCTTAGTAATGAAAGGGAGTGGGGAATTAAGGAACCACTTCAAAAATATACGGTCATCAAGTTTGATCTTGGATAGAATTTTGTGGTTATGCCACTCATGGATGTGGTGATGTGGGTGGCATAATTATGTCAACAAGAGAGAATAATTTCTACTCTGTCATCATATTGGATGGGTAAATTAAATAACTGAAGGAAGGTGGACACCAATGTAACAAAGGTAGGATGTGTTCCATGGGAGTGATCGATATACCACTTAGAAGAAACACTAGTGAGGGTCTGTGTGGGGTCTGTTGGAATAGGTGTAGCCTGATGGAATCATCTACAATGCTATTTGAGGAGCACCATATGTGAAATGACATGATATGATTTTGGGGATCTTCCCTAACCTTCCCTTCAAAATTTGGGACGTCTAACGGGATCTTGGTCGACATAGGGTCTAGTTTGGATCATGACAAATTAGATCATTGGTCAACCTCGCCAAATCAGGGAGGTTGAGGCTATCCATAAATGACAAAATCATAGTCATGGGACCACCAAATGGAGGAATTGTTAGGGGAGGTTTCCCCATAGGGGAGTTCTTGGTGGGTGGTTTTGTCGTAGGGGGGCTCCCAATGGGAGGATTTCCCATAGGTGGGTTTCCCATAGGAGGGTTTTTAGTTAGGGGATTCCCCCACTAGAACCACCTCCAACTAATCCTACATAAAAGGAATTAGGGCTTCCCTTATAGACGAAGGAATGCTAGTAGCCATATGACTACATGTGCATGAGGGATCTGAGTGGTAATGATCGGTCTCAAATGTAATTCTTTTAGAAAAGGGTTCCATAGATAGTGAACGATGTTGACTAGGGGTTCCATGAAAATGATCCAATAAAACAAACTATGGTGACTACTGTCGAATTCTACAAGAGTACCTTAAAGGAGAAATGATGGTGAAGTGACATAAGTAAATACGGTGCTATGGAAATGCTAAAATATCCAACTGCAACCGTGTGTACAGAAGGAGAGGTCTCAACAAAAGTGATACTCGAGACAACAACAAACTCTAAAACTCTACTACGATATTGGTCACAGTAGGTGAGTAGCAAAAATGACAAGAAATCCAACAAGCAGCACTACCTAAAAACAAAAACACTACTAACCTATTAGGTACGAGAGCATGAAAACACCTAACTAAATAACTAGAATGCCTTGCAAACTGTATCCTCTAAAGGGTGATGAAATCTGTAGTTAGACAATACAGTTTGGAAGACAAAGTGGCCAAGGGATATCCCCCTACTGGTAGGGATACTAGGTAAAACATCCTTAGAAGAATGGAAACTAGGCTACCCCATTCGTGGAATGTACATATAGGTAAATCCACCACTTTAGTCCTTGGGTTGTTGCACGCCTGGTAAGGTGGCCTAACAATGCAGTGAGGACTATGCATAGGTATCCTTCAGAACTAAGTGGAGAATGAAATTCGACCTAGCCTTATGGAACCAATCTCATGACTTTCCCTCCTAAGGGAGTGGCCTTCCAACAAATTGGTCATAACCGTGCCAAAATTTACTAGGGTATTTTGATACCCTAAGAGTCAACATCTATGTCTTATATGTGAATGGAAAAGGGGGATTATTGGATTCCTACCACCAATTCCCTACCTAGATACAATATTGTTTTTCTCCCCAAGAGGGGTTAAGTTTATGTTCATTTAGGTATATTTTAGTCTCACTTTGATTTTAGGGAGTGAGTGGGTGCACAATTGGTGTGATTAATCAGTAGTAACGCTAAATAAAAGAAAAATAATTTTCAAATTTGAGACTGAAAAAAACTATGATATCCAAACAGTTTATTGTAATGCAAAGAACAGTCCATTCAAGCAAAAATAGCCAAACCATGCAATAACAATCAACAGAAAATGTGTAATCAATAAAGAAGGGGTACTGAAGGCAGTCAAATGTCGACATCAAATAATCAATCTATAGAGGACAATGGATGAACATAGGATTCAACAGACTCTATGTCATTCTCAAGTCACTTTGTTCTGAGGAACATAAATTTTATGGGGTGCATACTTTACAAAAACAAAAGAAAAATGAAAAATAAATAGTTCCAAGATGGGGTTCTCTTAGCAAGAGAATAAGTGTGCTTTGGGGTGCACTTAATCATCCAAAATGGACGCTTTAGGGTGCACTTAATTAGAAAAAAATATGCGCTCCAGGATTGGCTTATGGAAAAATTAAAAAACAACTCAAAAAAAGGCTAAGCAGGGGGTTTGAGGGTTGGATCAGGCTGGTTTTGTATACTAGAATTTGACCAGGGAGATAACAAATAATAAAATAACTCAAAACAAATGGATATAACATATCAAAAAACCAAGAAAAAACAAGAGTAGACATAATTTCAAATCAACCAAAGATTTGTAGGGATCGACCTAGCAGAGTCTCCAAAACTGCTAATGGTTTTTGTAAACCGGTATGTGCCACAAGGAACATAGTAAGGTTTATGGAAAATTTAGTAGCAGTTCAAAAAGAAAAAAATTAACTAATAACAAACATAAACAAAAACTATGTTAAGCATGCAGATAACTAGAATTAAAGGTATTTAAACAAATCTAAACTAACATTCAATGCATTCTTTGACACACATATTCAAAGAATCAAAGAATCATTTTATTTTTCATTAAAATAATGGGATGCATACAGACCAAGGGTTACATCAGAGTAGTAGTGATGGGGTAACTTGTAGCTTTCTGAAGAAGAATGAGACTATTCTCCTAACAGCCGTGTTTTCTCTAGCCACATGTCACGATGTGCAGATCTCAAATGGAGGTGAAATGGGAATACTCAAGGGAGTTTGTTATCGAAAATTCTCAATCAATGCAAACACAGAGTGTCTCCCTAATATACATGGGGAAAATTTAGAACAAAAGGCTCACAACAATGAATCCTCTCCCTAGACTGTTAAACTACTTGAATGTCAAACTTGCGTACCTCACCGAGAAGGTGATCTTTGCCTTGTGATTCTTTTACGATCAGATGTACCTACAAAATAATGTAAGGAACAAGATACAAAAGTGAAAGAACCAAGATAATTTAACAATCTATACTAATGATCAAGGAGAAAATTAATGAATAACTGATATTAACACAAATCATTCATGGTAAAAGGGAACACATTTGTATTAACAAAATAAGAGAAGAAAACTACAACCAAAGCCTTGATGTTGAAGCTTTGTTATCACAGTGTGTTTTGACTCACAACCACAAACTATACAAATCTCACTCACAAAGCCACACTCTTTTCCTCCAATACCAGCAATGGTTTCAATAGCATAAAGGTGCTCTATTGGTCCTCCCTTATCATGGTCCATGAAGCTTGTATATTTAGGCTAAAGAGGGCCCAAAGGGGTTGATATTGTTAGGGAGGAAGGTGAGGGATCATCCCTAGAGGCTAGGGGTATGAATGCCACCTACTCTAAGAAATTGGGATAAGCTTCCATGAGGACTTTCATCTATAAGGTTCTCAAAATATTCTATTTTTTCTGTTTTAACAATGTTGACACTCCTTGTGTACTAGCAGGAGGCGCCAACTCTCCTTGTCCTTAGGAAACAAGTGTTATATTTTTATCAATTAGACAGTATGATCTTAGGATATTGTTTGAGAGAATATCATGCACAACAATCAATCACAAGAGACAATGGACATAAATATTTTCCTCGTGGAATCCATAAAGGAGAAAATCCCGCAACTTCCTCAGAGATCGAATGGGCACCAATGGCAGTAGTAAAATCCAAAGACAATGAGATGATCTCCAACAACTGTTCTCTCTCTTATCCCAGCTCCTTCTCTCTCACTCATGTGCTACAACTGAGTGTGTGTGACCATGTAATAAATAGAGAGGCTCACTCTATATTTATACTAGTTTTTGACTTGACAACAAATTACCAGGGCCGAATTCTCTAGGAAAGTCTAATAACCCTAGTGCCCCACAACTGCAGGGACTTTAACCCCTAATCAACAAGGAGGGTTAACCTCTATGACTTTACATGACTTGTTTACATTACTGATTCTCCCAATAGGAACATCGAGGACTAACCAATATAATAAATGNAGTTACAAATACATCAACACTCCCTCTTAACTAGGAAGGTATTCTCTTGACACAATTCATCAGCACAAGTCTTCTTCTCTGGATCAAGTTTGGATCATCACTAGATCATCATCAAAGTTGGATCATCATTGGATCATCATCAAATCTGGATCATCACTGGATCATCATCAAAGTTGGATCATCACTGGATCATCATTATCACTGCTCCGTTATCTCAATCAAATGGTGCTATCTCTCAATTATACTCATCACAGGAAGTTCTACAGAGCTAGCCCCTTTTTTGTGCTGGTTGTAGACCTAGCCTCCATGTAGGTCTTCATATTATTCAGCACTTATATCTGAACTAGTCAGAAAGGCCCGCCCAACACTTACATCTGGCCATGGGAGGGAATGTCCTACCCCCATGTCAGAATGGCCCAGCCCTTACATCTAACCATGGGAGGGCCTGGCCTACCCCCATGTTAGAATGGCCCAGCCATTACATCTAACCATGGGAGGGCCCAACTTGCCCCCATGTCAGAATGAATCAGCCCTTACTTCTAACCATGGGAGGGATCGACCTACACCCGTGTCAGAATGGCTTAGCCCTTACATCTGACCATGGGAGAGCCCAGCCTACCCCCATGTCAGAATGGATCAGCCCTTACATCTGACCATGGGAGCGCCCAGCCTACCCCCATGTATGAATGGCTCAGCCCTTACATCTGACCATTGGAGGGCCCAGCCTGCCCCCATGTCAGAATGGCTCAGCCCTTACATCTGATCATGGGAGGGACCGACCTGCTCCCATGTCAAAATGGTTCAGCCCTTACATCTAACCATGGGAGGGCCAGACCTACCCCCATGTAAGAATGGCTCTGCACTTACATCTGACCATGGGAGGCCCCACCTACCACCATGTCATAATGGATCTACACTTACATCTGACCATGGGAGGCCCCACCTACCACCATGTCAGAATGTCTCTGCACTTACATCTGACCGTGGGAGGCCCCTCCTACCACCATGTTAGAATGGCTCACGGACTCATCACTTCCCCTTGGAAGGAACCTTTATTTGGAGAATGCCCAACTTCTTTTGGAAGTACTCAAAATTCACTCTGGCTAATGGCTTAGTCAACACATCATTTATTTGTTCATTCATCACATTATATTGGAGCTTCACTACTCTCGTCTACTCCATATCCCTGATATAGTGGTATTTTATCTTGATATGCTTCGACTTGTCATGGAACATCAGGTTCTTCGACAACTTCACACAAATATGGTTGTCGCAATATATACAAATAGCATCTAACTGGAGATCAAACAAATTAGATAGTAGCTTCCTCAGCCACACTTCCTCACAACTAGCCGAACAAGCTGCGACATACTATGCTTCAGCTGTACTCAGTGCCACGCAGGATTGTTTCCTACTAAACCAAGAGATCACACCTGATCCCATACTGAAGCAGTACCCCAAATTTCTCTTCCTATCAATGGCACCGCCTGCCCTATCCGAATCCACATAACCCTCCAGGTTAATCTTCTGATTTGCCTCATACTTGAGCCCATAATCAACTGTACCCTTCACGTACCTCAAAATATGCTTTGCAACAATCAGGTAAACATGTATGGGATCCACAAGGAATTGGATCAATGTGTTCACAACAAAGCAAATATCTGGTCTCATATTCATCAGGTATATCAAGGACCCAATCATCTGAAAACTGACTTTGATGAAGCATCACTCAATAGCTTCAGGTTTGATTCCATAGGTGTGGTCATAGCCTTGTTTTCCATCATCCTAAACCTCTTCAAGATCTCTACTACATCCTTCCCTTGTCCTAGGGAGATTCCATTTGTATTTTTCCACACCTCCATGTCTAGAAAGTAGTGCATCATACCCAAGTCCTTCATCTTGAACTCGACGACAAGCTTCCTCTTTGTATCAACAATCAACCCATCCTCACCTATTACAAACAGGTCATCTACATATAGTAGGAGTATCATTGGGTTTCCTTCTTCAACCTTGTAGGAAAGGTTGGAATATGCTTTACTCTTGGTAAAGCCCAAACTGGATAGGAAGTTGTCAATTCTGCTATACCATTTCCTAGATGCTTGTTTCAAAACATACAAGGCTTTCTTCAATTTACATACATGAGTCTCCCTGTCATGTGTCTCAAAACCGAGTGGCTACTCCACATACACTTCCTCTTCCACTACACCATTCAAGAAAGCAGTATTGACATCCATCTGGTGTATCTTCCATTTCATTACTACAGCTAGAGCAAGTACTGATATGATGGAAGTTTATCTGGCTATAGGTGTAAAAGTTTCTTCATAATCTATTCCTTTTTTCTGGGAGAAGCCACGAGCCACAAATCTTGCTTTATATTTCTCTATGCTACCATCTGCAGTATGCTTGATCTTGTAGATCCACTTGGAAGTCACAACAGAATTCCCCTCTGGTCTAGGGACAACATCCTAGACATCATTCTTCATGATCGACTGGTACTCCTTGATCATAGCATCCTTCCATTCTTTCTTCTTTGCTGCTTCTTCATAGTTGGAAGGTTTTTTATCAATGATGTCACATAATAAGGCTACATAACCGGAGCAGGACCTGGTTCTTTTCCTCTCTCTGAGTATTTTTTTGGGATCCCCATCTCTTTATGCACCTTGGATAGCCTCTCATACCCATGCAAGTTTCCTCTTGTGAGGATTCTTCTCCTGGGGTGGATCTACAGGTTCCTGGGGTTCTTCTATTTCTCGATCTCTTCTTGAGTTGCATCGTTCATAGTTGTATCTTGAATTCTGGGTACTTTTGTTTCTTTAGGGTCATCAACAGCTCTCTTTCTGGATTTGATGTAAGTTGAGTCTTCACAAAATGTCACATCCCTGCTGATGTCGATCTTCTTAAATCTTGGGAAATATATTCTGTAAGCCTTCAAGATTTCACTATATCCCACAAATATTCCCTTCTTTCCAGAAGGATCTAACTTTGTCCTCTTTTCTTTTGGAATGTGTATTTACACTGGACAACTGAATATTTTGAGATGAATGACCTCTAGTTTCTTACTGGAGAATACTTCTTCAGGTGTCTTGTTCTCGAGTACTCTGTGTGGAGTACGGTTCTATACATACACCGTTGTCCTGGCAGCTTCTGCCCATAGATGCATGGGAATTTCTTGATCATGAAGCATTTCCCTTGTAGCTTCCATGATCATTCTATTCTTCCTTTCTGCAACCCCATTATGTTGTGGATTATATGGAGTGGTCAAATCCCTCTTAATCCTTGAATCTCTGCATAACTCTTTGAATTGATTTGATGTGAATTCTCCACCATTGTCTGATTGAAAGGTTTTGATCTTCTTTTCTGTGTGGTTCTCGATCAAGGCTTTGAATTCCTTGAAATTGTTGAATACTTCATCTTTATTCTTCAAGAAGTATATCCATGTCTTCCTAGAAAAATAATCAATGAAAGAAACATAGTATACATACCCACTTAATGAATTGGATGACATCGGACCGCATACATTGTAGTGGATTATTTCCAAGATTCCTTTTGCCTTGCTCTCACTACTTGGAAATGTCTTCTTTGTGTTATTCCCTTTCGCACATCCTTTGCAAACTCCTTCATGCTTTGCCTTTATTTCTGGAAGACCTTCAAGAACTTTGCTTGCAAGTGGTACTTCCCTATAGTGCACATGTGCAAGCCTTCTGTGCCGAAAATCATTTGGCTCTACTGAGTCATGGACCAAATCTTGTTCTGGTTGGCCCTTCAGTTTGTATAATCCTCCCTCTTGCTCTCCAATCACTAATGCATCATCTATAGTCTTTCCCTTTGGCCACATAAGAACTTATCCATCTATAAATGCAACCCTTATGCCTTTTGCATCCAATTTAGATATGGAGAGGAGATTCTTCTTTAGTCCTGGTACAAACAAGACATCCCTCATCTTCATAGACTTTCCAGAGTCTACCTTATAGGAGGATTCACCACTACCTTTTATTGGATACTGGTAGTCATCCCCAAGTTTCACCTTGTGAGGTGACTCATGTTGAGACAGTTTCACAAAGGATTCTTTGAACCCCATCATATGTTTGGAAGCCCCACTATCTATAAGCCAATCACTGCTTCCATGTGTGATAGTTCCCATGTGAGCGAAAATCAAAACATATTCTTCATCACTTGAAGAATCATCATTTTCTTGTTTGATTCTCTTTGTGGAAGGTTCATCATCCTCTGCAGCATGAGCATGATGTCTTTTCTTGTTTCCTTTCTTCTTCTGAGAGTTACTTTTGTTTCTAGGACAATTTCTGGCATAGTGTCCTATCTCATCACAAGTGAAACATCTGAGTTGAGTTCTTCTAGAGTTATTTTGGTGAAAATGCTTACCTTTAGGATGATGATGGTCCCGCTTTATTTTCTTGGAGTGTACTGTGAGAGCTTGATCTTCACTTCCCATCTTTTCTTCTCAAACTACTATTCGATCTTCCTCTTGTAAGCATTCCTCCCATAGTCTATTGAAGGTGACTAGATTCCTTCTAGCAAAAATCCCTTGAATGAAAGAGTCCCATGACTTAGGGAGACCATTCAAGGTGGTCATCACAATTTCTGCATTCTCCACTTCTTCATCCACTCCTTCAAGTTGTTATTTGATTTGTGAGACCCTTGTAAAGTATGACTCTATGGTCTCTGCATTCTGGATCTTCACATTCTTCAACTGGTTCCTCAAAGTCATCTTTTGATTTATGTTCTTTCCTTCAAACAGTTTGGTCATGGAATCAAACATTGCTTTAGGTGTCTTTAGGGAGGACACTTGTGGTATGAGGTGATCCTTGATTAAAACAACAATAATCCTCTTAGCCATGACCAATTTATTTTTGTGTAAGGCCTTAGCCTCATCTCCCTCTGGAACTGGAACCTCTTCACTAATGTAAAAGTCCAACTCATTTTCTTCCAGGACCAGGGAGATCCTATATTTCCAAGCTCAGAAGTTATCAGCTCCCTCAAGCTTTTCATCAAGCTTGGTGTGATGAGACATCTTAACTAAGAACCTCAAACGGAAATACAAAATATTTAGATCTTACCAATTTGAGAAGCTGAAAACTAAATCTAGAGTTGATCTTCTGCAGTGTTGGTTTTCTGGTTCTAGGGAAGATTAGGGTTTGACTTTCTCAAAGTTCCACCCAACCAAAAACCTTGATTTTTGTCTCTAAACTTCGATTTTGAGGAGGAGAGAAATCCTATCCTGGGCTCACTCAAAAATTCCTCTTTAGTGAAAAGCCCTAATTTCCCAATGTAGTGGTAGGTCAAAAACTAAAAATGCTCAGAATCAGATTATGCTTCGACAAAAAGATGCGCCCTTCAATGGAGGTTCAACCTAGCCTCCTTTTGCTAATAGATTGTGGAGAGAGACCCAAAAATTAAGAAGCCCTAGCTTTCGTAGTTGCATAGTGTCTTCTTCTCAGGTTAGTTCTGATACCATGTTAGTTTTTTTATCAATTAGATAGTATGATATTAGGATATTATCTAAGAGAATAACATGCACAACAATCAATCACAAGAGACAATGGACACAAATATTTTCCTCGGGAAACCATAAAGGAGAAAACCCCGCAACTTCCTCAGAGATAGAATGAGAACCAATGGCAGCAGTAAAACCCAAAGACAATGAGATGATCTCCAACAGTTGTTCTCTCTCTTATACCATTTCCTTCTCTCTCACTCATGCGCTACAACTGAGTGTGTGTGACTGTGTGATAAATAGGGAGGCTCACTCTCTAATTATACTAGTTTTCAACTTGACAACAACTTACCAGGGCCGACTTCTCTAGGAGAGTATAATAACCCTAGTGCCTCACAACTGCAGGGACTTTAACCCGTGATCAACAAGGAGGGTTAACCTCTATGACTTTACATGACTTGTTTACATTACTAATTCTCCCGATAGGAACATCAGGGACTAATCAAATACAATATATGAAATACATAAGTGAATACATTCTGAAGTTACAAATACATCAACAACAAGTGTCACCGACGTACCTTGTAATTAGGAAAGAGATGATAGGCTAGGATTGTGCTCCGTGTCAGAAGGAAAAGGGTGTCAATCCTCCTAGAATTGAGCAAAAATATCATCCAAAAGATGGCTTGGACAGGAAACTTCAGGATAATGAGCATAAGGACAAATTTTGGGTGTAACAGAATGCCCCCCAAACTATTAATCTAGAGGGATGTGATAGGTGAAATACATTGCTATATATGATATAGAACAAGAGGTAAAAGAGTGGCGAGTGAAGACTTGACATAATGCCAGTTACAAACTACATGACTCAAATCATGGCTGCTGACCAATACATTGCAGATCCATGATTAATGCCACAAGTCATGGCTACCAATAATACAATGTAGATCCATGATCAACAAGACTCAAATCGGGATAGAGCTACGAAATATATACTATAGATCCATGTCATCCTTACTCAAACTTGAGCATAGCCACTAGACATACAATGTGGATCCATGCAATGACTCAAAAAATACTCCATCGCAACTTGAGGATAGGTGCATATTCAAGTGAATATCTAACTACTCAGGGTCTTCATTCCAATCCCAGATAGTATGAATCTATCGATGTGAATATCTATCTTGATATCAAACATGGTAGAAGCCACTTGATACCAGTCATTGATGTTTACCATTAACAAGTGTGACGGAAATCACCATTAATATCAATGATTCCTAAGGTACCCTAGTACATTACTCCGAATGTGAACAAACAAGTTCAAGTCGAAAAATTGGTGGAATCTTCCAATTAGAGGCCAATGATGAAATCCTATTGTTGAAAGTGAGGAAAATTTCCATTGAGGCATGCATGCTTCAAGGTACTTGACTGGATTCTAAGACTAATTCCCATATGATGCACTAGTGTCGACGAGAATAGACTCATCGAAGGAGGGCCATGATGTTTCCCCCATCATCGACACGAAACTTGGAACAAAAGTGATTTTGGAAGTGATTCTGATAATGGAACAACCATGAGACTGAATCAGATATGACCGAATCAAAGGAAGGTAAGGTAACTGTAGAAGTATATTGTGATAAAACTCCTCTTAAACATTGAATGACATGACAAGTGACTTAGAAGCATTGAATCAACAAGGTAGAGACTAGACATAATGCAAATACATGACAATGCATTCTTTAAATTGACTCAAAGGAGTGAAACGAATCATGAAATTGGATCAATTCGATGACAAGATGAATACCCAACTTTTTTAATGAAATACATATAGATTCCATGTTCAAAAGTGATTAGGAGCTTCCATTAACACAAATGAAAAATGTCTCCCCATTCCCTTAATTTCCCCATTAGGATGGATGAGTACCTCTTTGCTTTTTAATGAGCTTGAAAAGGGTAACAAGTGCTCAATATAGCTCATCAAATGATGAGTCCAACCTCATATGTTTAATGAACTTGAGAAAGGAGGGGTTCTTTGCCAGAAAAGGGTCATTCATCGCTTAATTTTACGAGTAGGAAGAAGGTAAAATTGATTGTTGTTTCATGTTTAGAGAGTCTGAAATGATTAAGAAGGACCCAAAGTGGACATTTAAGTAAATTTAGTCCCAAAGGTCCAAAAAAGTATAAACCGATACCTAGGATAATTCTTCTAGTCACGGTGAACTAGAGTATACTTTTTTTGTAGATGAGTCCAAATGGTTTGAAAAATGGGTAAACTATCATCGGATAGACGACCTTTCAAATCCTTATACAAGTGTGGAAGAATCAAGTTCACTTGGTGATATTTTCATGTTTAAAGAGCCTAAAAAGAGCTTAAATATGACTCCAAGGTGATTCCTTTTCTGTATCCATTTTTACATGTCCGAAAAGGCGGTAAAATTTTACTCGATACCTTTTCTCTAAGTTTTTAACGAGAACGACTAGGGTATAAAAGGTGCTCAAAACTTTTTTCAATTTGAGCTTGAGCATGAAAAAGTAAAAAACAATCTCTACCATAGCCAAAAAATGTCCAATATGGCCCTACAATTCTAGAAAAGCAACATTAGGACATTTTCACCATAAAAACTATAGAAAAACATGGTAAAAACACATAATATTTAAATATTTCAACAATTATTATCTGTCAAAAGACAAAACTAATATAAAAGGGGTGAAATAGTAAACATTATTTACTAGGTGTGGTTTTACCATAAGAGTTGGGTGAAAATTTGTGTTTGAGAGGATAATTTGCAACGAGTATTCTGGGAGCTACAGTCATCCATTCGACGAACTGTCAAGTGAATGTAAGGGATCCCATCCTCCCCTTCCTTTTCATGGTTGAGTTTTTAATTTTTATCCCTTTTTCAGTGTTTTTAGGAATCTTTTAGCAAGGGGAAGAGTGCTCCATGGGTGATGTTGTTCTCCCTTTCGGTAGGTGCACTGATGCACTCCCTGGAAGGGGAAAGAGAGTCAAGGCGCTCTATCCTCTAAAGGAAGAGGTGTCGTTGCTCTGTTCCATTGAAGAAAGTGTGTCAGTGGACGTGAAAATTCAAAAAAAAAATATTTATCATGAATTTCAATTTATTTCCTCAATGAAATGTGTCTAATGGTTTCCATGTGTATGTCCCACATGTGTTTGACACAAAACATGGTTATTTGGAAGGAGTGCAAGCATAAATTAGACAATTCCCATGCGAAAAATGACCCAATGATGGTGATATATTTGAGGGAGTGTGGACTCAAGTATTTCAAGGTTCCTGAAATGAGGGCCCATGTTCATCTTCTAGATCATTTGATACAGATGTGGGACCTGAATCAACAACATTTCCAAGTGGGAACTCACATTCTAAGGATTGATGTCGAGGACATCAATTTATTGACCAAACTATCTAGGAGATGAATTTCATTATCACTCTTTGGTCCCAGAGGGGGAGATATGACCATTAACGATCTCATCGATGAGCACTGCGTGATCGAAATGAGGTCCCAAGGGGGAAAGGTTTTGATTAAACACATTATGGATCGGTCATTGAGGAAGATAGCCTTCACTATCGAGAGGGTAGTGAGCAATAGGGATTCCCATCATAATACCCAGGATCATATGTTATGTGAGTTGGAGTTCATGGATCCAACTATGTTCAACTGGAGTGAGGGGCTATTATTGAGCATCAAGGACCAACTTACGAAGTGCCACCGAGGAGAGATAAAGAAGTTTGGCTACGAGGTTGTGGTAGTATATATGTTCCTTGAGAGGGTACCTCTGTTATGTCCTCAGGTGCCACTCAATAGGTTGGAGCCTGAGGATCGATGAATGCTAAGATGGGTAGAGGCTATGTCCCATCATGGAGGTGGTGGAGGGCCCACTGTGACTTATGGTTCATTCTTCTTCTGGTGGCTACGAGGCCAACTCCTGATGATAGACCAATTTTAGTGGTGACCTTGATATTCCATTACTTGAGGATGACCAAGGTAAGAAGGATAATACTTTCATTATGTTTTTCTTTTATATTATATTTCATTTTTTTCTTATGTTTTGGTGATACTAAGACATGCCATGCTATTTTGCAGACATTGGTCCATCCCGATCTATGGGAGAACCTCCTATTGAGAGGCAAGGGATGGTGAGAGAGATTGTCATCTAGAACATGGAGGCATAAGAGGTGCTACAAGATATTGAAGACAACCTCCAAAAACTGACCGATGGAATTCCAGACATATCTATTGATGACCTTCCCAGACATTGTCAATGCCACATTACAGGAGTATCAGGGCAGTTTGGGAGGCTACTCTACAGGGTAGCTCATGTTGTCATATGATATCATGAGAATGAGTATTAGTCCATAGTGACTCCTATTTTGTAGTATATATGCTAAAAGCTTCGAGGCTTCATATTTTTCCTCAGTGTCGATTGTGTGTGTGCATATATATATATATATATATAACAATTTGTTTTACAGAAATGTGTGTATGTGATGTGTTTTTCTTATGAATGGTTGTTTATTGTGTGTTTTTGTGATCTTTATACATGTGATCAATCTTAAATGAAAATCAAACATGAGTTAAGTACCAATCCAAAACATGAATAGCTAATTAATCATCCACTTCATTAAAATGTCTTGGTATATGATGATATGAAATGAAACCAAAAGACCTCTCAAGAAGACGAACCCTTAAAAACATACGAAGAAGTAGGGGGCTACAGATGGTGTAGACTAATTTTAATTGATGTACAACTAATTCTGAATTAAAATAAATCTTGATCTGACTCACACCATTTGTTAAAGATTCAGTTAATAAACCAATCGTCGCAGGATATTATGCAAGATTGTTCGTGGAGGGACCTAAATAAGTTCCTCCTGAGCTTACCAAATCACCGATAGGGGAATAAATTACCCAAGCCCTTGATGCAAGATTCCAAGTACAATGACTAGCACCATCTGAAAAGTCAAAGTAGGTGGTCATATGTTCATTCAAGCTTAACACTATATAAGTATGCTTACCTAAGACGAATCCTACATTCATAACAAAATCACAATCCAAACTACACACAACACACTCTTTAAACAATATTTACAAGGTAGCTACACTATATGGACTAAGTACGGTACCTCTTAAGGTAAATCCCATTTTGGGTCTCACCCAAAGGTATCCCATCATAGTCTATCAGCTCATATGATCCTTTCTCTAAAACACGATTGACAATATAAGGCCCATGCCACATGGATTTCAATTTTCCACCTCCCAGATTATCATGTTTCTGGTCATATGTCAGGACTAGGTTACCCTCATTGAAGAGGTGAGGTTGAATGGATCAGTTGTATTGAGCTTTAATTCATCATTTATGCACCTCATTTTCTAAGGTGGATTATCGACGAGTATCATCGATCTTGTTCATATATAAGAACTATTCTTCCTCTAAAGTGGTATTGGGTAGCAGTTCCACACCAAGTTTCAGAGAAGTAATTTCACATTCGATAGGAAGAGTTGCTTTCATCCCATACACCAATTTAAATGGCATAGAACTGGTGGACGTCTTAATAGTGGTCCTATAACCCCATAATCCCAAAAACAACTATAACTTCCAATTGGATTTAGCTAATCCTACCATCCGTTGAAGCATAGTTTTCAATACTTTGTTGATAGCTTCAACCTGGCCATTGACTTGTAGGTAGTAGGGTGTAGAGTTATCATAGAGAAAACCTAGTTTGGAACTTAGTTCCGACATCATATGGTTTTGGAAGTGTGAACTTTGATCAGTCACTATGGCTTGCGGTACTCCAAACCTAGTGATTATATGGTTAAATAGAAAAAGGGTGGTAGTTTTGCCATATTTAGCATATTTAGGTATAACCTCAACCAATTTTGTGCACTAATCCATGGATAAAATTATGTAACCATGCCCCTTGGTCAGGGTAGGCTTACATTCCATGAAATGAATACCCCATTTTGCGAAAGGACCAACAACAATGATGGGATGTAATGAAGCATAGTACGTGCGCTTTTTTTATTGGCAAAGTTGGCAGGGTGGGAATTTTTTCACGGCTTCCATACAATCTTTGAAGATTGAGGGAAAAAATTACCCAACGCGTAATATTTTTTGGGCAATAGCCATCCTATAAAGATGACCACCACAAGCTCTAGAGTGACAAGCATTCAACACTAATTCAGTCTCTTCATGGGTTAAGAAACACCGCAAAATTGCATCAATGCCATGACGATATAATGTATCATTGATGATAAGATAATACTTGGTGTGATGATGAATAAGACAACATTTGTCTCAGGTTGCATTATGCTGAAAGCATTCACAACAATATTTGAACCCAAAATCCGACAACAAAATTTGACGACATCCGACGAAAAGTACTGTTTTGTCGGATTTCATTTTGAAATTATGAATTTTGATTGTTTTTTTTAAATGATAGAATTAGGCGTCGAATTTCCAACATAAATTTATATTTTCGGATTTTATACATCTTTGTCGTCGGATTTTTGACACCAACTGTTGTCATCTTTTTGACACCACAGTCATCGGAGTTTGGACCATACAGTCTTTGGATTTGCGATGCTTAGTGGTCGTACTTTTTTGCAATGCTAATTAGGTTTTTTGCAACGGTAACTAGGTTAATATTGTCGGTTATTCAATGATTGTTGAATTTGAAAATATATAAATTACATAAAAATTCTGACATATTTGCTATAGAAGCAACATACGATTTGCATAAATTATTTTATTCCTCCACAAACGGTTTGATGAATTGTTTTATTCTTCGACAGACGGTTTGCGGAATTATTTTATTTTTCGATGGAATGTTTATAGACATCATTTTATTCTTCGACGTATGGTTTGCAAAAATTATTTTATTCTTCGACAAACCACCATTTGCAGAAATAGTGATGTGTGGACCTTGTTTTTTTTAGATTGTCGATTTTTGTGACAATGCCAAATAGCAATATTCCTGATCCAAACTAACAAAATCGACAATTGCTTGCTAGTCTGTGAGATGCAACGAAAAGAAGGGGTGATGGGAAATGTTATTGTCCATGTAGTCAATGTAGGGGATTTAAGAGGAGAATATTGATCATAACAGCCACAAAACATTGTAGGGAATGTGGACACATTGGGGGGGGAATGAGTATCGTCCATTTCTAAGTTTAGCATTATAAAGTTTTTATATTTTTTGCTTTTGTAAATGTATGTATTATTTTAATATTTCCTATATTAACTTATATCAATTGATGTATTCAAGTAATTATAAAGGAAATACATCCTACGGCATATCGTCCAGAGGAAGTGCTTTCAGAACAAGTACATGTAGTGGGGTTTTCACCCCTGCTATGTGCAAAAGCACTAGCCTTACGTCAATGAGACAGTAAGGTAGAGTTCATGAAAAACAACTAAAACAAAAAACAATATTAGTAACAATAAATCGAATAAAATTCTATGGATAAACTAAATAAAAGCAAAAACATGAAATTTATACCTTCTTTTTCTGAAAAATGGGCCACCGTGACCATCTCGGAATTGGTCCGCCTATCCATAAGCTGGGTCTCCAAGTGGGTACGGAGAATCTCTCAATGCACTATGTGGGAATGGTAGGGCAACGAGATCATGTCAAAAGTGGGATGTGAATACTAGAGAATAATGGTTTCTCACCGTACTCACAAAATAGAATAATGGAAAAAAGGGATAAGAATCTTTTGATAGAGACCTTCACAGTGCTTTTATAATATGTTTTTATTTTTTTTGGCCTTTTCTCTATTTTAGGGTTTTGGAACCCTATTTAGGGTTTTAAGCCATATTTAGGGTTTTAATCCTCATTTAGGGTTTTAAGCCATTTTTTGGTTTTTAGCCCTTTTGGGGGTTTTTGGCCCTTTTGTGGGGTTTATAGGCTTTTTGGAAGAGAATATGGGTAAACCATAGTTCTAAAGGTCAGAAATAAGGAAAATATGGTAGTAAAATGATGTATGTATGTGGTTTAGATCATGCAAAGCTAGGTGAGCAATTTTTTGCGTTAACAGAGTGCCCCTGATGTGTGAGGGCAGGAGCTCATCGTATGGATGACAGACATCATAGGATCATGGGAATAGTGGAGAGGTTGGAGAGACCTATGGAGAAGTGACACTTCCTCCTACGAACCATGGTGGATTTTGGTTTTTGTATTTATATTGGTTCCCATAAATGGGTGAGATACATATAATATGTGACATATATATGCATGAGGCAGGCATACCCATGCTTGTAACAATGTCAAAAGAATAAAAAATTGGATCAAGGCTAAAAAATATGGGAGCCAATCAATATATATACAACTGATGTTACATAATGGTGGCCTCAATGAGAAGCTGAATACAATGCTGATATGAAGAATTGATACATAGGAACCATAGAATTCTCATGGAATACAATATCTTCACAACTGATGCTTTGTTGAATCTGGAAGTGTAAATAATTAGAGAGATTCCATGACAGAGAGCCAGAATCTTTGTGGCACAATATGCTACATCAATACTGAAGATACATGGAAGCACTATATTGGGGGCTTATGAACACTGTTTCCAACACAACCTGGAAATCGTAGGGGACATAAACCTGTTTAGGTCCCAAAATAGACTCACCAATGTCCTAGAGTCAGGTGACAACCGGGGTTCTTCAATCAAATAATGCACAGACCAATACCTTGTATGAATCTCAACAGTGTGATGATGTAGCTGAAGTCGAGCACGTGAGACACAACCACCCTGAGAGGCACTAATGGATCCTCTCAAGTGATCCAAGGAACTCATCAATAAGGTGAAATGAAACTAGGATATAGGGACCTCTGGGTCTATCCTCTGAAATATATGTGTTGATGTCGACAGAGGGAGACCTACAACTAATCAAGGAAATGATGTTTCCTTGATGAGAATCATGAGGGGAATAACCAAAGATGTGGGACAATTTGGGGACTGACACACTGAATGGGGGAACATGGGCAAGGGAGCATGGGGGACTCAAAATTCTTTTGTTCAGATTAATGACGACAGGGATGACCTAGAAGCAAATGAAACTGATTCATGGGAGAGGGATCATGGCTGTAATACTGGGAATATAACTGCAGATGGGAAATACTGAGGGAGGTACTTGGACTTAGTGATATCCAGGGAAAAATCACTGCAGAATACTCTAAACAAAGGCAACCCAAAGGGGGAAAGATGCCAAACTGTGATTTATGGGGTGGCATCAAAAGACACCGTTATGACATGATCTCGTGGATTTTTAGCGAGCTTGAGAAAGTAAATGCTTGATGGTGTTTTCATTTTTAGAGAGTCTGAAAACAGGAAGAAGACTCCATTGTGGTCCCTTTTTCATTTGTAGTCTCCTGAGTCCGAAAAAGGGCAAAAGTTTGCACAGGAGATCTCTCCCAACCTTTGGGGAAGGAAGACTTCTTTACCGTTTGCAGTCCAATCGGGCCGAAAAAGGTTAAACCTGTACTCACTGGATGCTCATTTGAATACTTTTACAAGCATGAAGGAAACCAAGTTTTCTCGGCGATATTTTGTTGATGAGAAGGCTGGAAAAGAGCTTAAAGAAAACCCATGATGATATTTTTTCGTAAATTTCGGTCCCAATGCCCGAGAAAACATAAAAGGATGCAAAGGGAAACATTCCTAGTCTGAGTGCACCAAGGAGGTCCTTTTCTTATGTAGTCTACATAGTTTGAAAAAGGAGAGAAATGAGGCTACATAGACGCTCTTTCAAATACTTTAATGAGCATGAAAGGAAGCAAGCATGCTCGACGATCTTTTCATTCTTTTAAGAGTAAGAAAAGAGCTTAACATAAACTCTATAATGAAGATTCATGTGGCGGCACGCAAATCGAGGTGTATTCTGGGAAATGGCCTGGAAAATCATAGTGAGAACACGAGACAAGGGTTTCATAAAAAGATGGAGGACGAAAAACAGAACCCGGTGGTGTGAACGACGTCCCAAACGGACTTTGGATGCCCATGCAGCATAAGAAAGAAAAATATACCCAATGGAGGCCTATAAACAAGGGGGGACCACATGCCATGTGTCATTGTTACAGTTCTATGCTAAGTTGGAGCAGAGGACCCCATAGATATTTTGTTGATTTCTTTCATTTCGACCGGTGGTTTTCATATTTGTGACTTGCGAGTAAGAGTACTCATCAAATCGTCCTTTTTATTGGTTTACATTTGATTTTTGCTCATCCAGGTGCCCCTGCTGAGATGGAAGGGTTCGTAGGTTCAGGTCATGCTTTTCGAGGAAAAATCCATGACCTAGGTCACTCTTTTTGGCTAGAAAATCACGACCCAATCACACCTATCAAAGAGAGAGGCACGAACTGGGTCACATCTACTCAACAAAAGAGTGCGAATCTTTTCAGTGATTAGGCGCCACTTGGGTCGCCCAAAATGCATGAACAGAAGCGACTTCATCCCTGTATGAGTGTTCTTGTGTGAGATTAATTCTGACAGGGATTGGTTTGATGTGTAGAACGTCGTGGTCGGTATGGAGAGAGTGGGTTATTGGGACCTTGCGAGGACAGGAATTAGGAGATGGGGTGGTGGTGGATACACTTGCCCAGATTGGACTGTTGAAGTACTTCTGGTTCCCACTTATACGAACCACGAGACTGCTACTGGAGACACTAGTGGGTTTCTAGGACATGGATGTGGAGTGTTTCATCATTTAAGGGGAGCAAATTGAGATCACACTCTCTGATGTTTACTTCCTGATTGGGCTTTCGATGCTCGGTGTGATTGGTGACACTACATTGAAGCTCACCCATGGTGTGTCATTCAATGACCTCTGTGAGAGGCAATGCTATGCCTCTACTATAGTACACTCATCGTAGATACTAGTGTGCGATATTGAGAGCCTGGAAATTCGGGCGGTGGCAATGATGGTGTTGCAGATCTTGGGGTCATCTAGTCCACACAAGATCTCATGGGGGCAGCTCTAGATTGTGGAGCGTGTGTTGGGTGGGCCCATATGTATTTGACTATGGTTTGGCGTTCGTTGAACCATTCCAGGACTGCAGGAGGGGATTTCTATTTCCCCTCTTTTTTGTGCTCTTTCTTTTTCAAGCAACTGTCAACCCTTCGACCGCACATGGTAATGCAGGATGACGGGATTCAGGAGCCTCGTATGCATAGGTGGAGTGAGATGTTAATCCAAGAGGGAGGTGGCTTGGTGGTTCGATTCTTTACTTGAGAGATATTAGCACAGTGGATGTAGCTACCAGTCCTCATCGAGGATTACCCGTACATAGGGATGGACTACAGGGGAGATCTGGAGATGCCTCGGCCTACATGACAGGCCTGGGGACCTAATGGTATGTATACATGATGTTTTATGTGGTTACATTCATATATAGTTCAATAGCTTAGTGGTATATATTTTATGTGTATGACGGATACTGATGACATATTGTGTGTATGTGAAGATGTTGGACCACGCTCGCCTGCAGGTTATGAGCGACGGAGGGACAGAGTGGAGGGGATAGATCCACCCACTCAAGGGCACCAGAGTACCTTGAACTCCCTCCATCGTGACATAGAGAGTTTGTTATATGGATTTACTAATGACAGCTAGCAGCACTTAGATGATGACCTGATCGCTTCCTGTTACCATGAGACTCATGAGTGGATCCCCTTGATGAAGAGGATTACAGTAATGACCGAGTATGTTTGAGTGATGGCCCAAGGAGACGCTCCAATGGAGGATGAGGATGACTCTAGTGAGGAGGACACAGAGGAGGATTGAGACTCTGAGTATCAAGAGGAGGCCTTTGATTCTAATTATCAGCTAGTGGTGCTACCCTTAGTGCAGTGGTGTACTAGGATTTTTTGTATGATATGTAGGCTCAACCAAGAAATCCTATGGATCTTCTCATTTGTACTGAACACTATTGACATGATATATATTTATTCACATGGATGCACTTTTTTATGGTTTTTTATATGAGTATTTTTATGATGAGAATTCCTATATGATGTATGTGACATATGTATGCATGATTATATGATGATGCATGATGCATTTTTATTTCCTATATGCGATGATGAATGTGCCACTCTAGAACGTCATTAGCCAATTGGTCTGCTACAGTATTGAGATGTCTAGGAACATGTATGAATGCGATGGATTCAAAATTTATAACCAACTATTTAGTGCACATGTACTCGGTAGTAGTTATTCAACTGGGAGACAAGCAGTTGGGAGTCTAGGAAGACATCAAGATGATGAATACCCAGCTGGATGGCAGTGACCAGGAGACCCATGCCACCATTGTACTTAGCCTGATTGTTGGTAGAAATTCCAACACACATTCTATCGATATGGATCAAATCATGTGGCGGGGAATAAATAACCCATGCAACTGAGGCAAGATTAGGATACCATCTACTTGCTCCATCAGTGAATCCAATGTAGCGATGCGAGGTAGGATTCATCTAGAGAAACCAAGGAAACAAACTGTAAGACTCATGTTAAGAACGATGTAAAACAAAAGGAAAAATTATAATACAAGTGACTCATGGTAGTGACTTCAAGTGTAGAACCTCTTGAGGTAGAGCCCATTGTGGGGATTCTTCAAGAGGTGGTCATCAGAGTCAGCAATAATATATGCCCCTTTCTGAGGCAGTAATGTATGACATATGGTTCGTACCGCATGGACTCAAACTTCCATTTTCCCAACTTATCATTGGCTTGGTTGTAAACGAGGACCATATCTCCTTCGCTAAAGGTGAGAGGGTGGGCATGGGAGTCACAATGTGACTTCAACCTGTTTTAGCTGCTTCAATTTCTTGGAGGGCAGGACGACGTTCCTAATTGGTATTTTCAAGTAGAATAAGGCATTCTTCTAATGGCGAGGTATCGGGGAGGAGCTCTACAACAAGGTGGAGTGATGGAATTTGGAACTCAATGGGAAGTATCGACTCGAAACCGTGGACTAAGTGGAAATGGGTAAAGCCGGTGGCAATTTTTGTTGATGTCCGGTAGGCCCAAAGGGCTGAGAAGAGCATATGGTGCCAGTTGGTTTTATGGTTTCCCACCATCCATTGGAGCATGGTATTGATGATATTGTTGACAACTTCAACTTGTCCATTTCCCTGAGGGTAGTATGCAAAGGAGTAGTGGTGTTCAAAATTCAACATGGTCGAAAGCTTAGTCCAAACCGCATCTTTAAAGTGACGACCCTGGTCTGAAACAATTTGTTGGGGGACATCGAAGCATGTGATAATATGGTTGAAAAAGAAAAGTGTCGCTTTGTCAGGATTACAATTGAATGTAGGCATGGCCTCAGCCCATTTAGTGAAATAATCGACGGCCACAATGATGTAGTTATGGCCACCAGCTGAGGTGGGATTACATGTCATGAAGTCAATTGCCCATTTGCAGAAGGGACCGACTATGAATACAGGATGTAATGGCGCGGGGTGGGGGGGTCCTTTCTTTTGGAGCAAAGAGTTGACAACTGTGCCAGTGTTTGACTTCTTGGATGCAGTCGGCAAAAATAGTTTGCTAGAAATAATTGGCACGAAGAACCTTCTGGGCAGTAGCCAAAGCAAAGAGGTGGCCACCATAGGATCCACTATGATAGTCATTAAGGACTTTTTCAGCCTCATCATGGGTGAGGAAACGGCGTAATATGGCATCAATGCCCCAATGGTATAGGACATACTCAATGAGGAGATAACGAGTAGCTTGGTGTCAGATGCGTTGTCGATATTCGCGGCTTCGACGGGCCCCAAATTTCTTAGGCGCAGATACAGGAAGATGCCCCCATACCCATGTGGAAATGACAAATAGGAATTCGACAAGAAGGTTGATTGTGATCGGTGGCAATACAATCAATGGAGGAAGGTCTATCATTAGTGTAGATAATGCCAAAGATTTACTGCTATTGGGGGAGACAAATTCCAAGTCAAACTCTTGAAGAATGACAATCCACTTGGCAGTGTGACCTTGTAGGAGGTGGTGGCTCAAGAGGTAGCTCATGGGGTTGGAATCAACCACAACTCTAGTCTGGTTCAAAAGGATGTAATAGTGTAGCTTTTGAAAAGAAAATACGACAACGAGGGCCATCTTCTCTTCATGTGAATAACATAAAGGGGGATCGTTCAGCTTCTAACTAACATAATAGATCACATGCTCTTGACAAGCATCATCCTCTTGGACCAAAACTCTAGTGATGGGATTTTCAGATGTTGATACATATAGAATGATATCCTTGGTGAAGTCAGGTGCAGACAACAATGGGGCGAAGGCCAGAGCTTGTTTTAATATGTTAAAATCATCTTATGCATGCTTATCCCAAACAAATGGAATGTCAGTATGAAGAAGTCATAAGAAACCATGAACTTTCATTACATAATCCGGGATAAAACGATGAAGGAATTTTTCCTTTCCTTGGAGAGTCTGTAGTTGGCACAAAGTACGTGGTGAGGGAAAATTCAGAATGGCTTGAACCTTGAGAGGGTTGACCGCAATCCCTTTGTGAGAGATGATAAACCCAAGTAGATGGCTAGTTGGGACACAAAATGCACACTTGAGAGGGTTCACGTGATATTTGTATTCGCGATATCGTAAGAAGACTTGTCATAAGTCATCTAAATGTTGTGAACACTTCTGTGAGTGAGCGGTGAGTTCGTCCAAGTAGACCAGTATAATATGGATATTGTCATGGAAGCAGAACATCATGGCTCGTTGAAAAGTGGCTCCAATATTTTTAAGTCCAAATGGAATGACTCGATATGCAAATTTTCCCCAGGGGGTTGTGAAAGCAGTCTTGTATCGGTCTTCTTTCCGGATCTAAATTTGGTTATAACTGGAGAAACCATCCATGAACGAAAAGACCTTATGTTCGACGTAGGTGTCAATGATTTGGTCAATGAGTGGAGTAGGGAGGTTGTCTTAGGGACATGCCAAATTCAAGTCATGAGAATCAGTACAGACGCAGATGGTACCTTGTTTTTTATTCACGAGAACAGGATTAGAAACCCAAGTGGTATACGTGATGGGGTATATGAAACCTGTTGTGTGTATTTTCTCAATATCAGCTTCGACCATGAAATCCTTTGATAGGTGAATGGATCTTTGTTTTTGACAAACAGGTGCCACATCAGGCCATTTGTTGATATGATGTTCGACGATAGATGGATCCAACCTAGGAATCTCGGTATAGGACCAAGCGAAAATATCATGAAATTCCTAAAAAAGTGCTTTGTAAGTGACTTCCTCAAGGGAGCATGATGCTCCGAGTGTGATGTATTCAATGACCTCAAGTTTGTTTGATATATTGACCTTAATAGTGGCACAATGTTGGCCATGTTTCCCTCTTCAAAGGCGTTGGGTGCCGGAATGGGGTTCTTGAACCAGTGAACCTTACCATAAATGAAGTCCTTAGCTTCAACTGAATACTGATCCGACAATGACAAAGGTTCCTCGGGGATAAAAATGAGCGATGGTGCATATCATCCCAAGGGTATCCAGGAGTCGACAGAGCTTCAAGGATCTCCTAGTTGTTGTTGAAACAACGATTGGATAGATCAAAAGGATCATCTATGGTTGTGGAGATGGAAGGGCTGGCAGAGCTGGAAATCATGTATATGGTGGTGGTGTTCGAGGAGGAATCTGAAGGGTGAATTTCCTAGATGATGATGATTTCGGACTCATGAGAGTGTTTTTGAAGATCGTGAAGGACAGACCGATACTTGGACAAGTCTGGGAAATGGTGTGAATAGTGTCCATACAAACCACAAATCACGCATGGATGGTTGGTCCTCAATGACTTGTTCTTGACTGTTGGTGGAGCTGGGATGATGACTACCAAAGCACCATAGTATGTATCTATAGCATCTATGTGTGTGAGAAGGATAGGTATCTCTAGAAAATTTAGCGTTGCATGACCATGGACATCGCACAAAGCACAAGGTGGAGTCAGACAAGGCTCAACTGTTACTTTGGTGGCCTTTCCCCCAGCCTTCTTTGGGAGAGGAGGGGTAGGTTTGGGGATGGAAGGCATGTTCAATGGGTCTGGAGGAGGGTGTGACTCCACCTTAATTGGTTGGGCAGGAGTCAATACAACCCGAGGCATTGAAGGTAGGGTAGGTGGTTTAAGGTACCACATAGGAATCCCCAACGTAAAATTAGGTAAATTGAGAGTAGCCATGACAGGCTTGCTCACGATGCCAAATGGTGGGAATAGGAAGGGAATCATGTGGATCAGGAATGAACCACAATACTTCCCAAGTGATAGTGGTTGGGTTGCGACTATTTTTGTGGTGTGGTCGGGATGGTACTAGATGAGATAGTACACAAATCTGATGTGTCAATCGTTGTGGGTGGAGACGGTAAAGATGGGAAGGTGTCCACCATAGGAGTGTTGGGTAGGGCTTAACACCTTGTTGTCACAAGAGGGAAGACTTCCTGGATCAAATAATGAATGTTGTGGGTGACTAAAATGTATAGGCCACGTGGATATTTACCAAGTTTATTGCCAAAGGAATCCACCTTCAAATTTTCATCTATAATAACCATAAATGCTCCTCTTATCGCTGTTTCAAGCCTCTTTTAGATAGTTGTATATAACTGACCAAATTGTTTCATGGTTGCGAGTGACTTTAGGGTAATCAAGACAACTTATATGTTCTACTGTCACTTCCCACTTTGCCTAGAATTACTCCATACTCTTCTTTTATGTTGTTATAAGGTGCATCTGATCTGAACTTTATCTTGTTGTTATAGACATCTTGTTTTAATTTGTTGTTTCCAATAGGAATCCACCTTCAAATTTACCAAGTTTATTGCCAAAGGAATCCACCTTCAATTTTTCATAGATATAATAACCATAAATGCTCCTCTTATCACTGTTTCAAGCCTCTTTCAGATAGTTGTATATAACTGACCAGATTGTTTCATGGTTGCGAGTGACTTTAGGGTAATCAAGACAACTTATATGTTCTGCTGTCACTTCCCACATTGCCTAGAATTACTCCATACTCTTCTTTTATGTTGTTATAAGGTGCATCTGATCTGAACTTTATCTTGTTGTTATAGACATCTTGTTTTAATTTGTTGTTTCCAATAGGCCTTTTCCAAAGATACAAATAATCTCTAACTCCTCTTTTCCAAAGATACAAATAATCTCTAACTCCTCTAAGAGAAGACTTTCCAATAAAAATAAGACCTTCTAGCCATGGCTACAGTATTCGATGACATTCATGTCTCTCCTAAAGTTAATATACACCTCAAACTTTCACCAACGTTTCTCTGTATAATATTAGAGTCCTTCATAATTCTCAGATGTATTTGTAGCTTAGATCGATTTAGATTTTCTCTCCCGAGCATGTGGTTGTTTTCCTTTAAACCCTGGTTGACCCCTTGAAAACCTAGATTAGAAAATGGAGTTGGAATTGAGGAAATTCTAAACATGTTGATGAGATTGATGTCGGTGGACAGAATTGAAACTGTCATATTGGTATTGAGCTTCACGTTTTGTCTCCACTACCTCCAGAATGGAACTAATGTTTAGATCTTCAGGTTTGTTTCTTCGTATTTTTTTTCTTTACTACATAATGTGTTTCCTTTTTATTCATGTATTTTTGAATGTTGTCTTGAATTCACCTTCAGTTTGTTTGTTTCTTCTAGTTTTTTCTTGATTACAAATTGTGTTTTTGTGTTTTTCTTTTATTAACGATTTCTTTTATTGGTGATTCAATTCATCAATGATTACATACAGGGAAAATATTTTATTACAATTCAGCCACAACAAAGACTTGGCATGATCCAAGAAAAACGATTCCAGTTTTATGGTTGTTACCTTATGCACTTGGAATCCCAAATTATGTCTCCCCATCCCTGAGAATCATTAAATCATTAAAGTTATAATAAAAACTATGTAGTTATATTTTGTATCGAACTCCTCGAGGGAGCTCTAATTAATTAGTCGTCAGCGTTATGAAATATATTCTGGCTAGCCACCTTGCTTATTATGAAGCTTCACAGGAATATCTTTGATTATCTATGAATGCCATCACAGATAAAAATCCATGATGTCCAGAAAATACGGCCTGTTATCATCATTTGCGTCTAATGGGCAACCACTCTCTGCTCTGGCAGTGGCTTCGATTTCCTTTTCTGTTCCTTTCCTGTTCATTACAGGTCAACAGAGGAGGCACATGTTAAAATCAATTGGATGGATGCCCTAATTAGTTTCATGGGAGAATTGTCATTTCAAGCCTCTTGTCGCCTAAGATAGATCGAAAAGTACTTCGTACATAATGTTTAAAATAAGGAAAATGAAACCTAACATACTACAGAAGCTAGTGTAACTTTCCCAAATTACTGTGCTATACGATTCCCAAATTTTATTGTGAATTTTTACCATTTCATAACTAAGATATTACAGAAGATAGTCTATAACTTTCCCAAATTACTGTGCTGTAGGATACCCAAATTTTATTCAACTTTTTACCATTTCATACCTAAAGATATTACAGAAGATAGTCTATAACTTTCCCAAATTACTGTGTTGTACGATACCCAAATTTTATTCAACTTTTTACCATTTCATACCTAAGATATTACAAAAGATAGTGTAACTTTCAGTGTATTATTAATTTTTATGATTCAATATTGCTTTGACTGGATAAGAATTTTTTTTCAATATTTCTAAAGAAATAGGTCAACTGCCCACTGCATGTGATAGGTTTTACTACTTTTAATTCGGTAAGATTTATTTTTCTCGATAAGTACAGCATAATAGGTTAATTGCTCACGATTAAGATTAAAAGGCAATTGATAAGTTTTATAGTAATATGTAAGAAAGTAGACTTTAAGATTAAAAAAAGAAATTAGACTTTTACTGTGCTTTTACTTTCAGTTGACTTACATGTTTTTATTTGATATTTGGGGTGGACTATTTTCTATGTTTTTTCATCTACTTAGGATAAGATCATGAGACAAGTATAATGTCTAGATTCATTCTATGAGAGTGGTTCAAAATTTGAAATAAACAATTATAAAAAATATATATATATAAAATAATTGGTAACTAGTTGATGGAATGCATAACCAACAGTTCTTGGCCTATAACTACAAGAATGTGAGATAAAAAGAAAAAGTGTATAAAAAATAACTGATATTTGAAAATGTATAACAGGAACAATGTTCCTAATAACATGTAGCTAGGCATGGATAAGTCACAATTGAACCAGTTCAAACTATCTTCCATAGGATTTGATCCCTATGAAAATGATCCACCACAAACTATATGGATGTGCTAATAGATAATAAAAAAATAAACTTTCTCAACCATCAAAAACATAGGATTTGATCCCTATGAAAATGATCCACCCACAAACTATATGGATGTGCTAATAGATAAAAAAATAAACTTTCCCAACCATCAAAAACAATTTTAAGTTTTACAAACAGCTTTAAGTATTACCCAAATATTCTTATAATCACTTAGAAACCAGAAAAATTAAAATATGAAATCTAATAATAATAAAACAATTTGTGGGCATATTTATTTCACTTCGAGATCTATGAAGTGTGGTTGAAAATCTGATAAATTTGATGTAAATTTCCTGTAAATTTGTTGTAAATTTCCTTTCAATTTATTTTCTATATAATGTTTTTAAATAAATAAAAAGTTGTGTAAGAAAAAATTTAAAGTTTTGATCAATACAAAATCAATCGGCTAATAACTTATGTTTTTTTCAGATAGAAAGATCTACGGGAAACCCAGCAATACTTCCCCACATTAGTGGATGGTAGAGGTGGTAAACCGCCGGCCATCCTCGTAAAAGACCTAACCCCAAAGGACTCAAGGCTCGAACCGGTGACCTCTCCCCGAACCGAGAGAGTGCGCACGTCTTACCAATTGGGCTAACCCTTGAGGCTAGCTATTTCTGAGCAGTTCCCCTCTGCCTCCATTTTTGGCTTAGATTGAGCTGAAGCAAACTGCCACTACTACAATAGTCCATGTTTTAATACATTTATTTGAGACAAAATTAAATTTTTTTTTCTCAAACTTCCCCATTTTTTTTATAGGTTACTGTTTTAAGACATTTATTTGAGGCAAAGTTCTCAAACTTTCGGTTGTTTTGTTTTAATTAAAATGTTTTTCCTTAATAAAATAGGAATTGTGCAAAGAAAAGGCCTGCGGCGAAATGCTCAAAGAAAAGGAGGAATGTGCAGGAATATGTGAGAATCGTAGATGTTCATGGCTTGAGTTCATCGCCACGCTGGATCCTAAGAGAAGATAGTGCAGTCAATTGTCTAATATCAATTGTTTGAATTAAACAGGTAATTTCATCCACTTAAACCCTGGATTTTAGTTCGGTGGTATGCTGCAGGGTTTTGTGAACCTAAAGTTTTTTTTCTTCTGGTAGAGAATACTAGATAATCTGCAAATCAAAGGACAAAGAAGCGGGCTTATCTTTTTTTCTTACCTATTGCATAAACACTATGAGGATTGTTTTATTCATATAGTAGAATTTCTACATGGAGGGTTTTGGACTAATTTATTCATGGATTCTTTTATTCATATGGTAGAATTTCCTGCACCATGAACTAATTTTAAATAGACTTATCACTGCTAGTTTTTTCCTACATTACCATTGGCTTGGTATCTTGAGTTTTTTAATTATTCCAAGATCTGGGTTAGGGTGAATCTGTAATCTTTATTCTTTTAAGTCAACAAATGGATTATTTTTTCTTGCAGTTTCAGGCTCATCACTGTGCGGTGGTGGACTCTGAATTTCCGTGTAGAGAGGTTAAACAGAAAGATTATAACAGCTTCACTGCTTATGCTGCAAGTAAACTTGCCCATGTAAGAGCCTTTCCTAGTGACACAGCTTCAATCTTTCCATTTTTACATCAACCAAAATTGTCAGCGATTTTAGTTTCAAGCTCCAACAACTTCGCAGCCCTATAAACTTTGTATACAAGCACAGGATAGAATATTTTGTATGTCAAGCTCCAACATCTCAGTTTATCATATCACTTGGAAGACCTTTGGCAACCCTGTAAACTTGGCACACCACCGTAGAATAGTTTTTTCTTTTCTTTTTCTTAATGAAATATCTACATAACGTTTATGAAATTATATATAAAACAATTTACATCCACAATTTTAAACTTTAAAATTCCAATCCAGAAGATTTCTTAATCTTTAATGTCCTAGCTAGTTAATCTGAATACATATAATCTTCCATATTATTTTGTTAACAAACTCAGTAATTTATGTAAATCACTCTAATCTTCATGATAGATTAATTAATATATATCACTCCAATCTTGATGATAAATTTAAATATTTCGATCTTTTCATTATAGTATCTAACATTTTTTTTTGTTTACAGTTAATGTTCCGTGGAGTTCTGTCGAGCAAACTTCCTACAGAAGCAGCCGTCCAAGTGATTGCTGTCCATCCAGGCATAGTCGGTACAAATATTCTGGTAATGCGCTATTCCTTTAAGAACTTTTCTATTTTCTATGATCATCATTTTCTTCAAAGCAAATTATAACAATAATGGGTATCATTGCTCCAATGGGATCTGTACCTAGCTACAGCGAAAGGTGTTTTTCGAAATTCCATGCAACAGAAGGTGGGTTATGAATCTCATGTAGTTATTCATTGGTGAAAGGATGTGTTTAGAGAGCAAATCAACTAGAATAGCTGATATCAACTAGCATAGCATAAGATGCGAAAGTTCGTGGTGCATGAAAGTTGATATCAACTAGTATAGTCACTTAATTTGTGGTTTGATCAGCCATTTTTTTAAGTCTTAACTTGTGGTGTGTGAAAGTTGATAAAGAACAAATTAAGATAAGTATTAACTTGTAATCGATGAAAATTGATCAGGTACGAATTAAGTACCACTAACTACTGTTATCTAGATATATTATCCATGTCACAAATGCCTCTGAGTTATCACATATAAACTAAAGAAATTGTAGTGATATTGATTCACAGGGAAATTTAAATGTTGTGCATTGTATGATGTTTCTATGTTGTATTTAGCTGTTCTTGTTTTTTGATTAACACTCATTTTCTTGATAGGTTTGTTTATTTAAGGAAGTCTAATCTTTCCTATTTGGAACAGGTGCAAGAAGTGTGTTGTTTATCTTGCTATGTACCATGCCATCCAAGTGACAATTGCTAATGTCATAACCTTTAAAAAATAAGTTTTTTTTTGTACAATAAACATCTTTTTTTGTAAATGCATTTGTATATTTATATTTACAACATGGATTAAATAATATTGTATTTTTAATTGATGTCTTTCTTAGGATTTCCATATTATCCATGTCACAAATGCCTCTGAGTTATCACATATAAACTAAAGAAAATATAGTGATATTGATTCATAGGGAAATTTAAATGTTGTGCATTGTATGATGTTTCTATGTTGTATTTAGTTGTTCTTATTTTTTGATTAACACTTTTTTGATTAACACTAATTTTCTTGATAGGTTTGGTTATTTAAGGAAGTCTAATCTTTCGTATTTGGAACCGGTGCAAGAAGTGTGTTGTTTATCTTGCTATGTACCATGCCGTCCAAGTGACAATTGACAATTGCTAATGTCATAACCTTTAAAAAAATAAGTTTTTTTCTGTACAATAAACATCTTTTTTTGTAAATGCATTTGTATAGTTATATTTACAACATGGATTAAATAATATTGTATTTTTAATTGATGTTTTTCTTAGGATTTCCATATTATCCATGTCACAAATGCCTCTGAGTTATCACATATAAACTAAAGAAAATATAGTGATATTGATTCACACGGAAATTTAACTGTTGTGCATTATATGATGTTTCTATGTTGTATTTAGTTGTTCTTGTTTTTTGATTAACACTCATTTTCTTGATAGGTTTGTTTATTTAAGGAAGTCTAATCTTTCATATTTGGAACAGGTGCAAGAAGTGTGTTGTTTATCTTGCTATGTACCATGCCGTCCAAGTGACAATTGCTAATGTCATAACCTTTAAAATAATAAGTTTTTTTTTTCTGTACAATAAACATCTTTTTTTGTAAATGCATTTGTATAGTTATATTTACAACATGGATTAAATAATATTGTATTTTTAATTAATGTCTTTCTTAGGATTTCCACAATTAGTGTACCTTCTTTTTCTATAAAGGGTGTTAGCTCAATGGAAGAGCGCTTGCTTTAGAAGCAGGAAGATAGTGGTTCGATTCCACTGCACCTTGATGTTGTAACACTATTACATAAAGGGGGTTATTAAGACAATATTTGTGTAAATTGTCTCAACTTAAGACAAAAAAAAAGTTTGTGTATTGTCTTTAAGCGGGTGTCTTAAACTATAAACTATAGTTTAGGACAATAATTTAAGACAATAGTTTATAGTTTAAGACACATGCTTAAAGACAATACACAAACTTTTTTTTTGTCTTAAGTTGAGACAATTTACACAAATATTGTCTTAATAACCCCCTCTATGTAATAGTGTTACAACATCAAGGTGCAGAGGAATCGAACCACTATTTTCCTGCTTCTAAAGCAATAGTTTAAGACAATAATTTAAGACAATAGTTTATAGTTTAAGACACCCGCTTAAAGACAATACACAAACTTTTTTATTGTCTCAAGTTGAGACAATTTACACAAATATTGTCTCAAATATTGTCTTAATAATCCCCTCTATGTAGTAGTGGTGGGTTCAATGGACCCTTTCATTGTTGCTTCTATAAACCAGCCGTTGAAACGACGGACCATCTACTAATTGACTGTGTTTTTGCTAAATTGGTGTGGAAGCTTGTTCTCCATGGCTCCAACATTTCTGCCACAGATCAACCACCGGTCACCTCCTTCTTCCTTTCCTGCCATGATCGTTAGCCTCATAAAAGTGTTAAATCAGTTGACTGGCTTAATTTTTGGCATTCAATTCCTAAGTTCACGTGGTGGAAGCTGTGGACATCTAGAAATAACTGGATCTTTAACGAACAGGTAACGACCCCTCAGTCTGTGGTTGTTAAAGTAAAAAATCTAATTGTTGAATTCGCAAGACGTCACCTCTTCCTTCTACGATTTCATCTTGGTTGGGCTCCACTTCAGCAGGTAAGAGGAAATCGATGTGTGTTAAACCTGTCAGCTACTCTCCTTGGCGGTTTCATGGCAGCATTGAAGCTCTTAAGTCTTTGTGGATGAGCTCTTCATCAGCGACTATATTTTTTGATGGTGCATCTAAGGGAATTCCTGGGATCTCAGGAGCTGAGGGTCTGGTTTTCTCGCCAGATAATCTGATTGAATCCAGTTTTAGCTAGGGGCTAGGAAACATGTCAAATAATCAAGCTGAATGTTACGGCCTCCTCATGGCGTGCCAGATTGCCAAGGAGAAAGGATACAAGGCAATTCAATTTTTTGGCGATTCTCAGTTGTTGATCAAAGCTTTAAATTCAGCTGATCTTTTCAACAATTCTGCTTTGAATTCAACTTTGCAGAGAATCCAGAATGTTTTGAAGGATTTTAATGGGGTCACATCTTTTAACATTCTTTGGGATTTAAATAATCTTGCAGATGCCTTGGCTAATAAAGCATGCATGTTGGCTCAAGGGATCCTTTGCATTATCGGAGAATCCAACTATTTTCATCCAATTCTGTAATTTGTTTCCCAATAAGCTGTAATTTGTTGAATTTAGGATTTTCATTATTAAACTATAAGAATTTGTACACATTCAGACCTTCTTGAAGTATTCTTTTTTATTGTGTAATTGGTTGTTTGACATTTGTCAAAGCAGGCCGGTAGTCCTCCTTGAAAAAAAAAATACTACCTGTTTTAGTTTTTTTTTTTAAGTAAAAAGGGAAAGAAAAGTTTTTCGCTGCGCGGTAACTCAAGTCTATCACTGAAGCAGTCGTCCTTTCCTGAGATTGTTGATGTATTTGTAACTTCGGAATGTATTCACTTGTATATCTTATGTATTGTACATCGATGTTCCTATCAGAAAGTATCAAGTAATGTAATTGAGTCATGCCATACCTCGATGTTCCTATCGGGAGAATCATTAATGTAAACAAGTCATGTAAAGTAATAGAAGGTAACCCTCCTTATTGATCAAGGGTTAAAGTCCTCGCCGTTGTGGGGCACTAGGGTTATTGGACTCTTCTAGAAAAGTCGGCCCTGGTGAGTTAATGTCAAGTCGGGTCATTAGTACCCTAGTTGTGGTTACTCAAGTCTACATAACTGAGTTAAGATTACTCGAGCCTACATAACTGAGTCAAATATTAAGTGAATGAAAGAGTATAAATAGAGAGTGAGCCTCTCTATTTATCACACACACACTCACTCAACTTGGGCACATGAGTGAGAGAGAAGTGCTGTCACAAGTGAGAGAGATTAGCTGTCGGAGATCATCTTTATGTTTTCGGGTTTTACTTTTGCTACTAGTGCTCATTCTATCTTTGAGGAAGTTGCGAGGTTTTATCCTTTATGGTTTCCCCGAGGAAAATTATTTGTCTCTTGTCTCTTGTGATTATTGTTGTGCATGTTATTCTCTCAGATAAGATCCTAAGATCATATTGCTTAAATAATAAAAATCTAACATGGTATCAGAGCTAACCTGAGAAGAAGACACTGTGTAGCTGCAGAAGCTAGGGCTTCTTACTTTTTGGGCCTTTCTCCACAATCCATCAGTGAAAGGAGGCTAGGCTGACTCTCCATTGAAGGGCGCATCTTTCTGTCGAAGCAGAATTCGATTTCAGGGATTTTTCAGTTTTGGTGCGGGAAATTAGGGCTTTTTTACAGAAAAGGAATTTTTGAGTGAGCCCGACATAGGATTGCTCTCCTCATCAAAATCGAAGTTTAGAGACCAAGGTCGAAGTTTTTTGTTGAGTGAAACTCCGGGAAAGTCAAACCCTAGTTTAACCCCGGGCCTGAAAAACCCTAAAATACTAAAACTAGTAGTTTTGGTACATTATCTATATCTCGGAATTGAAGAAGTATCATGGGCCAAAATTTTTACAGGTCGAAGATAAAATAATGATGTACCCTGTGTAAAAATTTCAGCATCAGATTCACTATATTCTGGGAGATATGATTCCTCCAAACCAAGGTTCCAGCCTCTTCCAGGATTGATCCCTAAATAGGACACCTAGGGAGAATTGCTATATCTCGGGCTACGAAGGTCCAAATGAAATTTTGCAAAATGTTATAGATAGGGCATAGACTTTAATTTCTGTGGTAAAAGTTTCAGACCCTGATGATGAAACAGGGACACGTGGCAGTCCGTACAAGTTCGCTATGTTGAACATTCCTAAAATAAGTCACCGTGGGAAAACTCTCATAATTCCCAATTGGTGAATCTAAATCTGGTCAAACCCATGGTTTTGGAAAGAGGACAAACGATACTACCTCAGTACTAAATCTCAGACACAGAGGAGCAGTACTTTCGGAGATACTGTAGAAATAGTATTAGGCATTTCAGTAGAAGAAATTGGAAAACTAGGGCTTCATGTTCAGGGAGTTTGCCTCCACTGTTTTCAGAAAAGGAGTACATTGGATAGCTCGCTTTGAAGAGGTCTATCTTTCTATCCAATCAGATCTGAAAAATTCCAAGTTTTGAAAATTAGGGTTTCTCTAACAAACCCTAGATCAGCCAGCTCCGGAACTAAGACGGACACCTCAAATCAGTAAAATCTAATCTTTTGCTATTTACATTTGAGGCTCTCATTTCAATATGACTAATCACACCAACTTGATGACAAGCTTGGTTAAGCTAAAAACTTCCAAGCATGGAAGTATAGGATTTCACTGGTTCTTAAAGAAAATGAATTGGACACCTACATAAGTGGAGAGGTTCCAGTTCCAGAGGGAGATGAGGCTAAAGCCTTACACAAGAAGTACTTGGTCAAGGACAAGGAGATCATTGCTGATTCAATCAATGATCACCTTATACCACAAGTGTCTCCCCTAAAGACACATAAAGAGGTGTTTGATTCCTTGCCCAAACTATTTGAAGGGAAGAACATAAACCGAAGATGACTTTGAGAAACCAGTTGAAGAATGTAAAGATCCAGAATGCTGAGACCATATAGTCATACTTTACAAGGGTCTCTCAAATCAAAGAACAACTTGAAGCAATGGATGAAGAAGTAGAGAATACAGAAGTTGTGATAACCACCTTGAATGTCCTCCCAGGATCGTGGGATTCATTCATTCAATGAATGTGTGCCAGAAGGAAGTGATTATTTTCAACAGACTATGGGAAGAATGCACATAAGAAGAATCTCGACTCATAATAAGAGAAAGAGAAGATGGGAGCAACTAAAGATCAAGTGCTCACGATTCAAAGAAGATCCCTCAAGCGATGAGGAATATGAAAGACTCAATTCTCGAAGAACCTCTTATCCATCTTAGCATTTGGATAAGAAATGATGTGGTTACGAATGAAGAAGATGTTGAAGCTGAAGGCCTCAAGAAGGAGTCTATCCATGAAACAAATAAAGATAAGTATTCAATTGTCATTCATGATATTGTTTTGTTATGCATTTATTTATATTCAGTTAATGTATTATGCATGATAGAATGTTTGCATTAATGACAGTATACTACTAATATGCATGTGATGGGTAATTAGCTCATGGTGCTATACAACTCTTCATTGCTACTTATCTAGAATGAAACTTATTTGCTGACATATTGGATTAGTGCACAATCTCAATGTTGTCCCGGTAGAGATGGAAGACATCTAGAAAGTTTCCGTAAGAGATGGATGAATGGTGTATTGGATAAAATAGTTGCATAATTATATCTTGATGCAAAAGAATTTTTCATTATGAATATACCTTATGAAATGTTTCTAACCATACAACTAATGCATTTGACTTGTAGGAAAGATCATGTACAATCACCTACAAGAAAAGAAGGACGAGACTTGTTCCGAAGAACAAGTGATGACAATTCAAGAAATAATCCAAGAATGAAGAATAATATGACGAATGCAGTTATGTGACACTATTGAGGGACATCATTGATGTAGAACCTTCCAGCTATGAAGAAGTAGCCAAGAAGAAAGGGAAGGAGAATACTAGTTCAAGAAGAATGATGTCTAGGATGCAGTAGCGAGACCTGAAGGGAAGTCTGTAGTTCCATCATGCAGTAGATGGAAACATCATGGGATACAAGGCAAGATTCGTAGCATGAGGCTTCTCACAGAAAGAAGGTATAGATTACGAAGAGACATTTGTAGCCAGTGGGAGTTGAGACACATGACAGGCAGACTCATGTGTGTAAATTAAAGAAGGCCTTGTACGAGCTCAGAATACACCCATGGGATAACACATACATGAGCAGCTTGGAGATCACCAAGAGTGATGAAGATATTAACCTTTTCTACAAGGTTGGAGATGAAATCCTATAGAGAATGACAAGCTCACAGATGGGTGCGAGAAGAACTTTTGAAAATGTTCAAAATAGAGGATCTTGGTATCGAGAGACCTTAGATGGATACATAGAATATTAGTAGCAGAGGAAGCTACTTGTCACTCCGGTACAGAATGTTTCAATGCATAGAGTATGAAAGGCAGAGGGAGAATGATGCTTCACTTTAGAGGGAGTGACTGCAGAAGATTCTGAGGTTCGACAAGGTACGACAGGGTGGATAGCTTACTGATGGCTCTAGGCTTTACTGAGAGTAAAGCATATTCCAACCTTTGCTTCAAGGTTGACGGCGGAAGACAAGTGATGCTCTTGTTATATGTCGATGACTTGTTCCTGACAGAAAAGAGGAACTCATTAAATTTGCAAGAAGGAGACTTGCTGCCCAGTTCAAGATGAAGGACTTGGAGATGATGCACTACTTTCTAGGCATGGAGGTGTGGCAGAATGCGGATGGAATCTCCCTGGGACAAGGGAAGTATGCAATAGAGATCCTGAAGAGGTTCAGGGTGATGGACTGTAAGGCCATGACCACACCTATGGCATCGAACCTGAAGCTATTGAGTAATGCTTCATTAGAGACGGTTGATTCCACGATGTATCGTCAGATGATTTGTTTCTTGATGTACTTGACGAATACGAGACCAGATATTCGCTTTGCTGTGAACACATTAAGACATGTTCATCTGATGGTTGCAAAGCATGCAGTGAGGTACCTGAAGGGTATAGTTGATTATGAGCTCAAGTATGAAGCGAATCAGAAGATTAACCTAGAGGGTTATGTGGATTTGGATTCGGCAGGAAGTTCCATTGATAGGAAGAGCACTTCAAGGTGTTGCTTCAGTATGAGATCAGTTGTGATCTCTTGGTTTAGCAGGAAAGAGTCCTGCATGGCACTGAGAGCAGTCATGGCAAAATATGTTGCCACTTGCTCAGCTATTTGGGAGGGAGTATGTTTATTTTGAAAACTACTATTTGATTTTATCTGACTTGCATTTTTTGTATGATGCAGAGAGGAGCAGTGAAGCTCAAGTATGTGATCCAGATCGAGATCTCTCAAAAGAGGGAGTTCTAGCATAGCTGGTGAGACAGGTTGTCTGAGCATAAAATATTAGCAAAGCTCGTAGGTGGCTCAGACGTAAACGGTCTTGTAGGTTGTCCTCGGATGTAATCGGTCCTAGCGAAGCTCACAGGTTATCCTTGGACGTAATCAGCCCTGATGTGATTCTATGCTAGAAATGGCTAGAGTGAAGTTTGAGTACTTTAGGGAGAAGCTTGGTGTTCTCCGAATTGAGGTTCCTTCCAAGGGAAAGTGATGAGTCCATGAGCCCTTCTAACATGGTGATAGGATTGGTTCCTTCCATGGTCAGATGTAAGTGCAGAGCCCTTCTGACATGGTGATAGAATTGGTTCCTTCCATGGTCAGATGTAAGTGCAGAGCCATTCTGATATGACTGTGAGATTGGCTCCCACATGATCGGATATAAGTGCAAAGCCTTTCTGACTGGATCAGATGTAAGTGCGGAGCCCTTCTAACATGGTGGTAGGCGGGTCCTCCCATGGTCGGATATAAGTGCAAAGCCTTTCCCCGGATGATATATGGTGTGTCCTATCATGCCGACGGATGTAAGTGCAAAGCCTTTCTCTGGATGGTAGATGGTGTGTCCTACTATGCCAGTAGATATAAGTGTTGAGCCCTTCCTTGGATAGTAGATGGTGTGTCCTACTATGCCAAAGGATGTAAGTGCTGAGCCTTTATAATTGGGTCAGATATAAGTGTTGAGCCTTTCTAGCTAGGTCAGATATAAGTGATGTGCCTTTCTCTGGATAGTAGATGGTGTGTCTTGCTATGCCAAAAGATGTAAGTGTTGAGCCTTTCCTTGGATGATAGATGGCGTGTCCTATCATGCCAGTGGATGTGAGTGTTGGGCCTTTCTGACATGGTGGTGGATGTGTTCCTCCCATGGTCAAATCTGAGTGTTGGGCGTGCCTTTCTGACATGGTGGTGGATGTGTTCCTCCCATGGTCAGATGTAAGTGTTGGGCGGGACTTTTTGACTGGGTCAGATATAAGTGTTGAAGAAGATGAATACCTACATGGAAGCTAGGCCTACAACCAACATGAAAAAGGGTTGGCTATGTAGAACTTCCTGTGACGAGTAAAATTGAGAGATAACACCATTTGATTGAGATAATAGAAGCAGTGATGATGATGATGATCCAGTGATGATCTAGACTTGATGAAGATCCAATGATGATCCAGACTTGATGATGATTTAGTGATGATCCAGAGAAGAAGACTTGTGTCGATGAATTGTGTCGAGAGAATATCTTCCTAAGTTAAGAGGGAGTGTTGATGCATTTGTAACTTCGGAATGTATTCACTTGTATATCTTATGTATTGTACCCTGACGTTCCTATCGAAAAGTATCAAGTAATGTAATTGAGTCATGTCATACCTCGATGTTCCTATCGGGAGAATCATTAATGTAAACAAGTCATGTAAAGTAATAGAGGGTAACCCTCCTTATTGATCAAGGGTTGAAGTCCCCGCAGTTGTGAGGAACTAGGGTTATTAGACTCTCTTAAAGAAGTCGGCCCTAGTGAGTTAATGTCAAGTCGGGTCATTAGTACCCTAGTTGTGGTTACTCGAGCCTACATAACTGAGTCAAATATTAAGTGAACGAAAGAGTATAAATAGAGAGTGAGCCTCTCTATTTATCACACACACACTCAATCAACTGGGGCACATGAGTGAGAGAGAAGTGCTGGCACAAGTGAGAGAGATTAGCTGTCGGAGATCATCTTTATGTTTTCGGGTTTTACTTTTGCTATTGGTGCTCATTCTATCTCTAAGGAAGTTGCGGGGTTTTCTCCTTTATGGTTTCCCCGAGGAAAATTCTTTGTGTCTCTTGTCTCTTATGATTATTGTTGTGCATGTTATTCTCTCAGATAAGGTCCTAAGATCATATTGCTTAAATGATAAAAATCTAACAGAGATCAGGTAGGTGGCAATTTCAGTACTCGATTCAATACTCCCTAGTCATCCAGTGTCGATTGATGCTTGTGATACCCGATATCCCATACCACATAGGTACATGCATGTTCGTTGAGAGACCCTCATTATGGTCAATGTCAGTTGGTTGACACAGGGAGGGTGGCAATGTCGTTACTCGATCCAATACTCCCTAGTCAGCCAGTGTCGATTGATGCTTGCGATACCCGATATCCCATACCAGACAGGTATATGCATGTTTGCTGAGAGACCCTCATTCTGGTCTATGTCATTCGGTTGACACAGGGAGGGGATTTGACAGTCTACAAAACCATTAGGATTAGACTGAACGTTGCTAAATTGTGACTATTAATATTTGAGGATTTTTCCATGATCGACATAAGATGTGAAAACCAAAAGAAACAAAACTTCTCTCAGGAAGGAAATTCTCCATTCGAATTATTGAACAAAGTGGAGGTCATCAAACAACCCCAAAACTCCATTTCCGACCTAAACTGCTCTTAGGAAAGCGATTCGCCGTTTGAATTATTGAACAAAGTGGAGGGCATTGAACAACCTCGAAACTCCATGCTTGAGTTCAACCATCAAATAAATCCTAAAGAATTAAGTCGTCACTTAACAAACCAACAGAAGAATTTAACTAACCGCCAAAATAGAAAATTGAGAAGAAGTTTACTAATTGTCGAAATAGAAAGGAGACTCATATACGTGCTCGTTTTCTATTGTACAGGCATACAAGGAATATTGAACAGTGTCAACACATTGTGTTTGTTGTTTCAACACCTTCGGAGTAATTAATATGAAATAATTAATATTAATATTAATTAGACATACAAGGAATATTGAATAGTGTTGACACATTGTGTTTGTTGTTTCAACGCCTTCAAAGTAATTAATATGAAAATAATTAATATTAATATTAATTAGTAGGTTAATAGTATTATTAAATTATTTATAAGATTAGCTTTAAATTGTTAAATTATATATTATTAGGTTTATTAATAATAAAATCCAATATTTTTTTTCCTTGGAAAAAAAACAAACATAATTTTATTTCATCAGAAGAGAGACAAAATTACATTTTGTAGATATGCAGCTGTGCATATTTGTATGAAAGGTTCATACCACAAAATTTGTGTTGTTACAGCTAAAACCGTAGCGTTCCATCATAAAAGAAAACAGCCAAGTTGTCCACAAAATCAGAGTACCATATCAAACGAACCAGTGATCGTTCCATGTAATCATCATAAAAGAAACTGTCCAAAAATCTGTTTAAACATTCTATGTAAAAAACAATTATATATATATATATATAAAGAGAGAGAGAGAGATATTTTGAGGTTGGTACATTAATATTTTTATCCTAGAAACTTTTCATATTTAGATTAATATGAAAAAAATTAATAGTAATATTAATTTTTAAGTTAAAAGCATTATTAAATTCATCCTAGGGTTAGCTTTAATTAGAATTGTTGAATCATTATATTTTTAGGTTTATTAATAATAAAAACCCAATGTAAAATTCTTTATCATATTGACTTAGGGTTAGTATTTTTATAACTTTATAATTTTAGGGTTACTAGATTAATATTATTATTTCTAAAAAACTTTTGAGCAAAACTGAAAGGTTTAGGAAAGGCGACCAGTAGCAAAAAAAATCAATCTGATTTCCTGGGACATAGTGTGCATCCCAAAGCAGTTTGGTGGTGTGGGAATCAGAGACCCACACGATATGAACCTGGCACTTGGGGCAAAAATCCTGTGGTGAATTTGCACCAAAGAATCAATGTGGTGGAAAACGACCCTACAAAAGAAATACATGTCAAGTAAAAGAAGAAGGTACATCGACAGGATGAGCACGATCAGAGTCGGGTCGCCAATCTGGGAGCTCTGTAAAAAATCAGAATTTTTAATAAAAGACAAATTACATTGGATCGTTGGGAATGGAGAAAGAATTAGAATTTGGCATGACAAACTAGGCCTAAAATCGCCAGCAGACTACTGCCAGGAGCTAAGCGATTTAAAAATATGGTGTGAGTTCAAAAACTACATGACGTTGTGGGATATATCTTAATGGACGGCAAGTGGCAGGTGGATTGGGTGGAAAAACTCGGAGCCTTCAGCGCACCTGCAGGTAGACTTCATATCACTCCTTTCGCTCTTGCATGGGAAAGCACTAACGCATATCAATTCTGCTGACACCCGAGGATGGGGGGATTCTGGCGTTTACTATGTAAAAGAATGATACTGCATGGTTTATAAAAAGAAGAACAGGAATATAAAAAACAACAAGTGGAATAAAATATGGAGCAGAGATGGATTGCCAAAGGTAAATTTCTTCTTCTGGATCCTAGCTCACCAGAAAGCTTTGACAGCCGAGAACCTGGGAAAGAGAGGGATAGTAGGCCTGTTACGATGCATCTTGTGCAAAGAGGAGGATGAAAGATTATTGCATGTATTCACATAGTGTAAATTCACATAAAAATTATGGAGAGAGGTTCTCAAAGAACTTAAAATGAATATTACGCTACCAACAAATTGGAATGAAATTCTTTTTCAACTGGAATGATTACTATCAAGGTTCATTGAATAAAAAACCAGACTTTGCCAAAGCATGGGGTGCTCTCCCAAGGTGTGTATGCTGGAAAATCTGGAATGCAAGGAACAAGGAGATATTTGAAGGGAAAACTGCATGTTTTAAAAAAGTCTCTGCCGCAACAAAGAATTTATGGGTGGATACTTTAGCCATAAGAGGAATGAAAAACATAATAAATGAACTTCTTACGGTGGAAGAAAGAGCTTGGTTGGATGACATCCTTTGGAATCCCTCCCCTCGTAGCAATTCACCAATGAAGTCAGGCCTTCTGTGCTGGTAGAACGGGATGAGCGCAGAGGAACTGAGTAAGTGGAGGAATAATTCAGGAATCAGTTCATTGTTCTTTGATGGTGCCTCGAAAGGCAATCCAGGTATTGCTGGTGTAGGTGGAGTAATATTTGGCCACAAAGGGAGCAAGCAACAAGAGTATGCATCGGGTATTGGGAGGGAAACAAACAATGGAGCGGAATGGTGTGCTCTAATCAACGGTTTGGAGCTGGCTAGAGAAATGGGGATTGAGGAAATGAACGTCATTAGAGACTCTTTAATCTTCATCAAGGAAGCAAGAAAAAATTCCAAAGATTGGAAAACTCCTTCTACAAAGATGCATAATATGCTTCTCTGTTTAGTCAAAGAATTTAAATCCATTACCTTCTTTCATGTTTTGAGAGGACGGAATCATCAAGCAGATAGCATGGCAAATAAAGGGGTTGGCCTAAGCTGCGGGGTTTTGGAAAAGGATAGCATCATCAACGAAAATGTTTGGATTCCTTAAATTCTGATTTGTTTTTATGCATTGTTTCTATATCGTATTGCTTGGGCAATTTGTTAAAAGATATAGCATTCATAGTTAAGGCAATCTCCATGTCAGCTATAAGCTAGAGAAGGAGGATCAAGGAGAAAGGGATGATGTCTTGATTAGGGGACAATCTGCTTTGTATTTTGTATCTACATTCATTTTCTTATAATAATAAAAAAATCTAACCGTTTCTATTAAAAAAAATTGAAAGGTTCATGGCATTTATTAAACCGCCGGCTCAAAAAACCTCTCTAAAAAACCTAAACCCCTATTAATTAGTGGCTATTCTCTAAACCTAGACCCATAGAACTTTTCTCATGATGATGAGCCTTACTATGAGGCTCGAAACATCGAGAAGACTCAACATCATTAACGCAATTTTCCTTTATGTCTTATTAATTCCATCGCATATATCATGAACAACTTGATAATAAGGCAACCAAAATTGTTGAACGAGTCCAACACATTAATCAACAACAATTACAACTCTATCATCCTGTCAAAGCAAGGAATCTTCTTCACTTCAACAAATGTCTCACCAAGAGCTCAAATCAGCGCACATTTCGTCATATGATGAGGGACTTGATGCAATGGAGACCATTGCTTCTTCATGGGGGGGGACTGATCCATATGGATATCGGTAGCCACCCACTTATTCCACTGGCACAAAACAACTTTTCTAGTTTGGTAGATTTTCAGGTTAGAGGACTGATCCATATGGATATTGGTGGACACCCACCTACTCCACAAGCTCAAGACAGTTTTTCTAGTTTGGCAGTTTTTACAGATTTTCATGTCCAAAACTTTCAAGGTTGTTTTGAGGCCCTAAACGATGGTTTTTTTATGATGCCACAATTTATATCTCATTGAAGGCAGTTCTAGATGAAAAAAATGTGTACTTATCGACTATATTCTGACAGGATACCGAGCACCCTAAATGGAGATTGTATGAAAAAATTATTCCACTAAGAAGTTGACACCTCAACTAACCACCTCGGGACCTACAAACCTTTTTACGGATCGTCTCCTATGGTTAGGTTTTTGGATGTTATGTTTTCTCCCTCATGCTTATGATAAAAATTCCCTTCAACCTCCTTTTGTAATCAACTTGTCACGAATGAGCATAACCGCCACATCTCTTCTCAAATATATAAGTACCACTATTCTAGTTGTTTTTATTTTATAGTTTGTTATGTTCATTCATTTATTATAATCTAGGTTTATTCTATCATTGTGTTCCTTGCAATATATGTGTGCATTTTGTTCTATATATTCTCTTTGATTTCATTCTCACATAAATCCTAATCGCTTGAATCCAAATAGAAGTTGCCTTCCTGGAGATGAGGTTCCAACTGATTTTGCAAAAGGTCAGGTGGAAAATTAAAGCCCCAACATGTAATGACCAATGATAGCTTCATTACTAGGTAACAAAACCAATCTAGTATAAGAATCCCCAATCTCGTCCAGAAGGAAGAACCCACAAGTTATAATAATTGGCAATTATCACAAGGGTTGGGCTTAGCATATTCAAACTAGGGCTTCCATATCTCAAAGTCCATAAGACAAACATTTAACAACAACCTCATCATGTAAACCTAATTCCGGTGATTAACCACAAACAATCTTGAAATGGTCGTCCTTCTCATCATGCCTTCCACCATCCCTAACTGAGAGGTAGTCAATACCATCATGTCCCCAAGGGATTCCATAATGCAAACTCCCCTCCTCTTGTTAATTCCAGTCACTATAATCATGCTTTCCAAGTACTGAGATTTAATGTATGATTGCATGGTATGTGCCTTCGCATGTTGATCATCCATTTTCATTTCCACCTATGACCTAGTGTACCGCATCATATGGTGGCTTCTACACGTTGCACTCTAAACCCCTATTGTTGTAATTGGTGTGATGTAAATATGTGATTGTGTACTAGTTCCTGGCGTGGAGCTCAAGGCCAAGGTCCCTCTAGAGAACATTGTAGCATTAGAAATTATTGTGATTTTGTGGTAGATCCATGCGTTAGTTAAGGCATGGTGGTGTCATATGTATAATGTAATTTTCCAGTGATAAAATAATGAAAGTAGACCTAAGAGACTAAATGTGTGACACAACTGAAAAGAGGGGCAACAATATCCACTACAGGGGGGTTGAAGACTTGTGAAGCCTTAAGGATCCTAATGATGACTGATTGTCATCATGGAACCTTCGCATGTAGAAAATAAGTGTTTACTTCTTATAAAGAAGCAAGCTGAGAATGCTCGCTTAGTAGCCTGAGTCTATAGGAATAACTATGAGTTTTTACTCTTAACTTTCTAATGTTGTGAAATGACGCATCGTTCACGTGAGATAGTGAATGAATTATTGTTTTCCTATGAGATAAAACAAGTAGACATTATTAACTGAAGCGAATGACTGATAGTATAAGCTTAGCTAAAAACATGAAAATAATTATTATGAACTTATATCTTGAGCATATGACCCTTTCTATCACCCACCTAATGTGTTTATAAATATGTACATATATTTTATGTACACCACATTTATAAAGGTTGGTTACACACACACACACACACATAAAGTAAATGTTTAACTCCAGATGGTTTTGAGCAATTCGTAATGAGTAAGTGTAATGTGAAGTTGTAAAGGGAAGGTCACGAGTTCAAATCCCTTGTGGGTACTTACTTACAAAAAAAACTTAAATGTTTAACCTGTCAACTACAAATGATAAAGTTTGTTATTAACATGTGTCGATTATGACAAATTAATCATTTATGCTAAAACATGGACTATATGGCTGGTAGACATAGTTATATTTGAAGAAGAGAAACGATTGAGTTTTGGAGGAGAATTCGGTTAGGGTTGCCTATAATGATTCTTGATAACCGAAAACCACCACCACCAATTAAAAAAAACATTATTTTCATTGTTAAAGGAAGGGGGAACTGGTAGTGGAGTCTATGAACAAAAAAAATAGTGAAGTAATCTTCTACACAAAAAAATATTTATGCATTGCCTTTCCAAGGGGAGTGATGCTTATGCCATCTCCCTAAGAATAGTATGGAGAGATGTATCTCCCTCCTAATTGTATGAGTGTCTCCCTCTATTTGTTGACGTAGAGAAAGCGCTCTTATCAAGGGAATAATCATCCAATGTGTTACTTGAATAAAAGATTGAGATAACATTGCACGAAAGGGTTTGGACTGCATTGGTTGCATACTTGTATTGACAGGGGATGACCGTGTTGAACCATCTTACAATTATTATATACACTTCTTAAAAATGAGTAGAGTCGATATTACTTTTTATTTAAAAAAAATGAAAGCTATTACTTTTAACTTTTTCAGCATGAATGTTTCCACAATGTCCCAAAACATGTCAGTGACATCTAAATATTTACACTGTGCAAATCCATTACACACAATACAATAACTTATTTTACTACATTTTACATTTTAATTTGTCTTATCCCTCTAAAAGTTACAATTATATAAAAGGCGACATGCATACATGTCCATGTAGCTAATTTAAATTGGTTGTGACCTACATATACTATTATAGTAAAATAACACTCATTCCTATATTTGGGATATAATTTCGACTATACAATTTTACAAATCTGCATATGATTTTAACTATTTAACTTAAAGTATTTATTTAACATGGTAGGTTGGGATGAAAGAGTAAAAAGAGAAACAATGTAGAAAAATAAAAAGTAAAACAATATTAAATAGTTAAAATTATATAGGTAAATTAATGTTAAGTGAAAAATAGATAAAATAATATAAATTACTAAAGTTTTAATGTGAAGATATAAAAGTGTTAAAGGTATATATATCATTCAAGTTAAATAGGTGAGTATAGGTCAAAGAACATAAGCAATTTATAGGTAAATGATAAGTTACATTGGTTTTAGTGATTATTTTCTCTAATCTGGGTTTGGGTTTTAATCATAGTGATTTTTAGCATTTGTTGCATTGATTTACTTGAATCCATAAAGGATTTCATTTTAAGCTGCTTTGGTTTCATTGAATTTAAGTTAAAATAGGCCATCAATCATTAACAAATAACAAAATCTGTTGCCACTACACTTAAGGGACAATATAAAATTAGTTAAAAATACTTAATAATGTAAGCAAAATAGAGAGTCACACCATGAATGCTTATGTGTTTTAATATAATAAATTTAGTTTTAAAAATATAATGTGTGTTTTAGATTTCATTGATTTTAATAACTTCACTCTCTGATATTAGGTTTAAGTTACAATGAAATTTATTGTTTGTTGCATTGTTATCAGTGAAATTTATTGTTTGTTGCATTGTTATCAGTGAAATTTATTGTTTGTTGCATTGTTATCAATGATTCCTCTCTATTAATCACTGATATCAATGCAACAAACAATAAAATCTATTGTAACTTAAACATAATATCGAAGAGTGGAATCACTACTAATCCAAAACAATTTGAATGCATTAGCATAACATGATGTAATTTTTTTTTCCAAGGAAAAAAAACTTAATTTAATTATTTGATAACCAAATTACATATTGTAGAAGGGATTTTTCAAGCCCTTTCTGGAGATGGCATGTTCTCTTGTCTGTCAAAAAATATGAGTGTTTTAAAAAATATATGTTGAAAGATGTAATTTCCGAACCAGTCTTGCATGAGGCAGAAAAGAGAAAAAAGCATTTTGTGAGCCCTTTGTCATCATGAAGAAACTTCATGATGAGATTTTTGCTGGGATATATGCCGAGAGCAGTCATGTTTATCATTCCAAAAAAGAACTGAACAAATCCAAAAAACAAGAATGTTGTTGTTTTAGTTCAATTGTGGACCCTCGATGAAGGGCCTGTGGCAGAATTCGTGGAAGGAGTCGTTTAAGTATTCTATGATCTGTCATTGGCCATGTACCAAGGTTAGGCCTCTTTTGGAGAGCTTATATGTTGATGTGTTGTGCTCCCTGTGGACATGATGACACTGGAATGAGTCAAAATCATTTATAATGCGCTGAGTGTCTTCAAGCTAATTGTTGAGAAAAGAGTTGTGGCCGATTTGTATTTTGTTGACCCAATTTATGACTAGCATTGAGTCACCAAAGATTTGAATGTGAGAGTAGTCTCTTTCTTTTGCAAATGTGAGAAGGAGCTTCAGGGTGTGAAGTTATGCATAATTGTTTGTGCCCTGCCCCAAACCCGACTGAATTTGAAAGTAATGGGTATCAAAAAGGTAGAGGACTACTCCTCCTCCACAAAGACCATATTTTGAGGCTCCATCAAAATAAGCCCATGGCTAAGATTGTTTCCTCTCTGATGATTCTGGGTAATGGTTGATTTATTTCGTGGGGAAGTGGGAGAGGATTTCCAGGCTGATTCGGGCTGAGCATTCTGGGATGGAGGTTTTGTCTTGGAATATTGCTTTGTTCCTGGCCACCTAAGTGCCCCAAATAAGAATGAGAGGGAGATCTTGGTAGAGCTTTGTTTGAAGGGAAATTAGCCAAGTTTTCCAAGATTCTTCAAGTGAGTTTCCAATCCAGATATGAGGAAGGCTAGTGAGGTGAGAGATCTCATACCAAGATTTATTTTGGAAAGGACATTCCAGGAAAAGGTGTTGTATGGTTTCCTCATTTTGTATGCATAGTGAGCACCTTCCTGGACCTTCCACCTTCTTCCTTTTCATTCGGTCCCAAGCAAGGGCTTTTCCAGAGAGTACGCACCACATGAAAATCCTCGACTTCAATGGGTAATGGTTGATTTATTTCGTGGGGAAGTGGGAGAGGATTTCCAGGCTGATTCGGGCTGAGCATTCTGGGATGGAGGTTTTGTCTTGGAATATTGCTTTGTTCCTGGCCACCCAAGTGCCCCAAATAAGAATGAGAGGGAGATCTTGGTAGAGCTTTGTTTGAAGGGAAATTAGTAAAGTTTTCCAATATTCTTCAAGTGAGTTTCCAATCCAAAGCTGAGGAAGGCTGGTGAGGTGAGAGATCTCATACCAAGATTTATTTTGGAAAGGACATTCCAGGAAAAGGTGTTGTATGGTTTCCTCATTTTGTACATGCAGAGTGAGCACCTTCCTGGACCTTCCATCTTCTTCCTTTTCATTCGGTCCCAAGCAAGGGCTTTTCCAGAGAGTACGCACCACATGAAAATCCTCGACTTCAATGGGTAGTTCATTTTCCAGACTTTTTTGTGACCACCAGTTTTCTTCGGTTAACATGTCTGGTGTTGTGAGGAACTGATATCCTAGTTTTGACAAGTATATTCCTGATGGTGCGTGGGACCAAATAAGCTCGTCCTGTGGATCATAGATTCAGACATGGGAAGCTTGAAGTGCGAAAGTGTAGTTGTTCCAAAGAGGCCCTAACTCATTGTTTAGTCCCAACTCTATAACCGATTTCCAACCTTGGTTCCATGAGGTGGTGGAGGCATGATCCACCACTTGGTTTAAGTGGAAGAGACCTTGATCATTTAGGGCCTGAATGAGAGGAGGGAGAAGGGTATACCTGTTTTGACTACCCATCCAAGGGTCTGCGCCAAGGTGGACTTCAGTGCCCCGACCTATTTTCCAGAATAAGCCACTTTCAATAACAAGAAAGGAGAGGATCACTACCTTCCAGATTGTTGAGGCTCCTCTTAGGATTTTTTTCGGGTTCCGAAGCCACTCTATGATATTGTCCGGAAATATGTAATTTTGACTAACCACTTTTGTCTAGAGGCTCTCTGCGGATAGTAGCCTCCAACTCAGTTTTGCGGCCAAGGATTTGGAAAAGAGGTGAATATGATTTAGCCCCCATCCTCCTTGGGACTTTGGCTTTGCCAAGCTTCCCCATCTGACCCAAGGCGAGACATAGTAAGTGGAGGTGCCTGACCATAGAAACATGAAGCAAAGTTTTCTTGTATTCTCTAGGATACCCTTGGGGGTCCAAGCTAGGGACATCCAGTAAACTGGTATTGCTACTAGAAACGATTTTATCAAGACCAACCTTCCTACTCTGGACAACCATCGGTGGCTCCAACATTTTATCCTTTTTTCCAATTTTGCTATGAGTCATCCCCAGTCATTCTTTGTGTAACCATTGGGTTTTAGTTGAAACCCAATGTATTTGATCTCGACATCCGATGATTTGCTCGAAAGGAAAGATGTCTGAATACCAGAGCTCTTCCTCTTCAGATAGGAGGTTGGTCGTGAGGGATGATTTGTGGTTGTTTCTTAGCATGCTTGTTGCCTTTTTTAAAAGATCCAGGGTTTTTGCATCTCTTCTTGATCCGTTGCATAAGAGTAAGATATCGTCGACGAAAAGCAGATGGGGGAGCCTTAGGTTATTAGAGAAGGCCATTCCCTTAATGATTCCCTGTCTCTTTTCATGAGCTAAAGATCGGCTTAACCCTTCAGCCACTAACAAAAAGAGTAGAGGGGATAGAGGGAAACCCTAACACAACCCTCTTTCAGCCCCAAAGAAAGGAGAGGCAAAGCCATTAATGACTTGACTTGACTTACAAATTACTTTTTGACTAAACATTGACCAAGTCGGCTAGAGATCGACTTGAATTACGAAGATGGTGGAAGGGATCAACTCCCTTGAAAAAGACTCACATTTAACCTCCTTTGTTTTTTATTTGACTTCAATTTTTGCAATAGAGTAACTTGTACAATTAATGACTCAATTGATGTAATCCTAACTCAACTATGACTTGGCTATAGACACATAATCTTGCTTACATTTTTCATTCTTTTTATGGTATTCTCGACTTAATATTATTAAATACTAGACACATATAATCTTGCTTACATTTTTCATTCTTTTTATGGTATTCTCGACTTAATATTATTAAATACTTGACCAAAATTAGGAGTCGACCAACCACATATAGCAAAAATGTCTTTCATACTTTAATGAACACTCCAAATACTATATGACTATGACCAACCAGGGTCAACGGATTTACAAACAGCTTCAAAACTTCATTGCCTTGTACATTTTACTTCAAAGGGACTTTGACATATTCATGAATACTTTTATAAAAAAAATATTACATCTTTGGAGATCCAAAAATATTACCATAACATGGCATTCTAGATGATGAGCATGTGGTCGATTGGATTCTTTTAGTCGAAAGGGTGTTTCGGTCTACTTCTTCATTCTCCAACTGATCAATGGGTTGTTGGTCAGTTTTTAATGCAATCTGCTACAATCCATTTATTGGTTTTGATAGTCGATGTGTTCTTCGAGTATGTGCCAACAAATAGTCACTCACTATCCAGTATGTTGGTGTGCACCAATCAACATTAGTCGGTTTCCTTCAGTAGTAGATAACTTTCCACAGGCAGAAAACTCCTCAGTCTTTCGGAGAGTTTGATAATAATTGAAATGAATAGCCAGTGCTTGATCAACGTTGATAGAGAATAGCCAGTGCTTGATCAACGTTGATAGAGAATAGCGAGTGCATGTCCCTCAAATTTTAAATCATCCAGAAATATGGTTTCAAGTGTAGATGCTACGATTTCAAAAGCTGACTTACAGTGGGAGAATAGTCCCAACAACTAGAGGGAAGATGCATCACCTATCGTAGTCTTGAAAACAAATGACTTATGATTGCTTAGTTATAGTTTATCTCCTTTGGTTGGCAAGTACGTCAACCACTTACTCTAATCGACTCGGATATACTTCTCCCGATGCACAAGTTCATGGGAGTATATAATTGAAACTCAATTGGATTCATCATCCTTCATGTTTCTTCAAGGGGTGGCTTGCATTGGTCGATGGAAATTCTCAATATGTAAAGAAAAAGTAAACCTCGGTCCAACAACTGAGCAATGTCTAGTCGGCATAGTCGATTGAAAATTACAGTTTGACTAATGGTTAAATGGCTTGGCGATGGGCAACGCAGTTGACAGGTTATGCATACTAAACTTTGTAAGTTGAGAGTCATGAAAAGAGTTGGTATTTTCATATTAGCAACTCCAATTTTCAAGTTTTTCTTCATTCGTATCCTTGGGGTCACGACCATCGACCTTATTCTTTTATCCACGAACAATTCTTTCAACTTTCTTCTTCTATAGTGCATCAAGAGCAACATTAGGAGCAACATCATTATTATTGATTCTTCAAACAATTCTTCATTCTCCAACAACTTCGAACAACACTTTGAACCTTTGACTCTTGGTTGGTGCTAACACATGGTTGGTCAATGTCTCATCATAGCTAGTATGCAATCTTCCAATGCGCTAGGGATTCCCCTTTCCTCAAACAAAAATCTCTCGACTCACGTGCATTTAGATTTTCTTTTTTGAATCTTTTCATAAATTTTATGGCTAACTTTTGTGTAGGTACGCATTCAACTTACATATTCTTCGCCTTTTGTATACGCAGGAAAACTTGACTCAGAGTTTGTTTACAAACTTCAGCATTCAATTTCTCCACAATAAACAATTGATCTTCTAACAATTTTCAACCGAGTGCAACATTATCACTCTAGATCACTCATTAATTTCTAGAATAACGCAATAATGGATCATCCAACTTACACTTTGTTTAAGCAAGCATTTCGAGCAATATTTAATATTTTTCTCGTAGGTTTCTCTATGTATCACATTTTCTTTCAGGTTCAAACCACCCTTCACTCGCTACTACTATCACTCAGGCTGAGTGAGCAAGGCAATGCCACCAAGATGTTAAAAGGCTAGATTTCAACCAACATTCAAACATAGAAAAATGCACACACATGAAACCATTAAGACGAGGAATTGGACATAATGTTCGGTCCTTGTATTCATTCTTGGAATGCATATTTATACATAATAGAGATAATAGGAGCAGTTACACCCTCTCCAACTACTCATTCGTTAGAGTACATGGTATATTTTTCAATTAAAATGGTTATATTTTTTCAACTAAAATGGTTATATTGGATTGTATAAAAAGTTGATAGAAATCAACAGCAAAAAATACAGAGTTTCAAATCATATTTGTCCTTGTAGGTTCCATTACAAAATTTAAACTATAAGCATATGTCCAAATCCATATACTTGAAACTACTTGTAGATAGATATCATCTACGGCTGTACTATAAAAATTTACATATTGTCATAGTAATAGCTGGAAAAAAATGTCATATATAATCAGATAAAACTAAAAGAATAGAAAGAAACCAATTGGAACTGAATCTACTATCCATGACCTAGTTTTATTTAGCATATCCTTCCTAATTTCCTACCCACTTCTCTGAGTTGGAGATGTTAACAGTAGCACGTTCATCCTGTTGAACAACAGTTTCTTCATTGCCCTTATTTCCTATATATTCGGCCAACCTGGAATATTTTTCTTTCAGAATTTCCTCGTGATGATCAAGAGTAACCAAAATATCCACATGATCCTCATAATACGTAAAATTTGCTTTTAAATCATCCTAATGGTGATCCAGCAAACCAATTGAGTTTCATGAGCTCTCAAATTTACTTCCACCTCGTCCATACGCAAACCAAGACTATCTTTTGAGCAGGTTTCTGCCTAGATGTTTCCATGACCCCTTTCAACTGCAAATTCATCCAAGGAACATTTTCTCGGATGTCTCAAATATCCTCCCTTGGGTCCCTAATTTCCTCTCAAAGATCCTTAAATTTTTCAACCCACGATATCTCAACTCTATTGATCAAATTATAAGGAGAAAATCGCAACAAGGAATCTATATTCTGAATTATGGAGAAAGTTACCAAAATGTTCAAATGAATTACATTACATAACTCAAATTCTGAGACTTTACAAAACTAGTGACTACTAAGACCAATCCCCAAAGTGCCCAGGTATTCTCTGCATTGTCACGTATGAGAGCAACAAAATCTATACACTTTTTCTCCTCTCACCCAAGCTCAAAGATTGCCTCCAAAATATCACCTTCACCATACCCACCCTGAATAGTAACTAGGAGCCACTCCCTCGAGATGAGGGAATGGTAGCTGCATTATCCACTAAAATCGAAATAACCATTCCAAAATCACCAATCAAGTTGTGCTTTCTTCTAACAAAACAACGCTTAAATTCTGTAGTGTCAAAACTTATGTGGGAATTTTTCGTCTTTCAAAGATACTTGAATAGTCCATGTGATAGCATTAGCTTGTTCTCCATCCTACATGATAGATGTATAACACGCCCTTGATCTCTGAAAAAACGACTATATACTATTGATTATGAATGGAGAAAAAAATATGGTTGATCCTTATAGTTTAGAAATCAGATTAGGGAAGACAACATAATAGCATATTGTAGTTAGACCCATTCTTTCTTATGCTTCCTCGGGGAGGTTGGGTTGCTTCAATGGCTTGCTAATCTGCAGAAATATTATTTTCTCATTTCACATGTATAAGCCAAACATCCGATATCCAAAGAAGAATCCTGTTAATCCACTTTTGAAGTCTACCCACAATTTTATGTATGGGATCTTGCCTTCACAATTTTATCAGAAGAATCCTATTAATGCACTTTTGAAGTCTACCTACAATTTTATGTATGGGATCTTGCCTTCACAATTTTATCTATGGGATCTTGTCATTGCCTGGCTTGAGATATGATTAAGAGAGAATCTCCTATTACAACAATGGGATGAATTCCATGAAAGACAACATTTTCCAAACCCAAGTAAAGAGCATACCATTTTGCTTGATTATTAGTAGCTCCCCTATCCCGCATGTAAAATTTAATATTATATTTCCTCAAAGATCCAAGAGGATCCCTCATGCTCCTACCTCCCTTGGGTTGCGTTTCGAAATCCACCGAAAAAGAGAAGATAACACTGAAAATCCAAGATCCATTTTTGATATTCTTCGTCTTTCATTTCTAGATTCCAAGGGTGAGCAGAATATCACAAACTAGAAGGTCGTTGCTGGCATCCACATTCTTTGAGGAATAAACTCTTGTAACCAATATTTTCTTGTTATGTCAAGGCTTCAGTAATATTGCTTTACGTAAGAATATATTCATTTAACAGGGCCTTGGAACATGCCGCAGTGCTCGTTGTAGAAAAGGATTTACTCTCAAATATTTCATTATTTCTTGCTTACCATATTTTCTAACTAACATACTTCGAAAGAGCATTCCATATTCTATATAAGTATGGCTTGTTTAGCAGTGAGTTCGAATACCTATCTTTCCAACTTAGAAAGAAACCACTCTAATTTTTTGGAAGATCATTTTTTTATTTAAATTCTTTAAGACATTTCCCCATATCTACTTATTGTATTCACATTTGATTTATAGTTTCTTCTTTTTTTTATGCATAATACACATCTAGATGGACCATATATTTGCCTTTTTTTTTTAATTTTTAGAAGTGAAGATCTTTCCATGAACAAGGACCCAACAGAAGGCATTTATTTTGGGAAGACCATTGTGATGCCATATTTGTGCCCATATCCAAGAGAAAGGAGGATGTGGCTATTTTAAATACAATGCTTTACATCCCTCTTTTTACCATGTGCATACCTTGTTTTCCCCATCCCTTGTATTCTCTATTATGTTTAGTTAGTGGGGTTGCTCCATGAAAAGTGTGCAACAACAAACCATAGGGTTGTTTTAAGGTGATTGGAGTATTCAGAAATTTCCAATTCACCCAATTTCGTTCCATATCCCATTCCAATAAATAAAAAATAGTATTAGTTCCTCTGTCACTTAGCTATTCTTTTATATTCTTGAGTTGCTCATTATGATTTAGAGGAGCTTCTCCCATTATACTGTATTTCCATAAATTTATCTTTTCACCATTATCAATGATCCAATAAAGTCCTTGAATTATTTTGATAGCAAGTTTACAAAGCGTCCATATTTTAGACCCATCTCCCTCCCAATTGCAATCATTTATACATCGAAGTGAGGCTCGAAGAAATACCCTTTTCCAAAGAATTTCTTTCCACCGTGATTTTTCTCCATAGATCAAGTTCCAAATCAATTTGCCCCCATAGACATATTCATTAATTTAGGATCATGAATCCCAATTTCTCCATTTCCTTTGGTGCTTTAATAATATCCCAATTTACTAAATGGAACTTTCTCTGGTTTGATTCCCCCCTTGCCACTGGAAATGTCGAATATATTTATTTAAACTTTTCATGAACCCAATAGGAGCAAGTAATAAAGAGCATGGAAATAAAGGAAAGGAGGAGAGAACGGACTTGATCAAAATCATTTTCCTAGCTAAATTGAGCCAACTCATTCCCTAGCTTTGTATTTTATCCATTAATCTTTTTATTTTTTTCCCCGTTCAATAGACTTTGCTTTATTGTGGGAAATAGAGAGACCAAGATATATAACGGAATTGCATCTACATGTGCCTACAAATCCAAGAGCACAAGATATGATGCAAAGGAGATGAGCAGGGATGTTTCAACCAAATATTATACATTTTTCGTTGTTAATTTTTCCACCTGAGACATCTAAGAAGTCGTTTAATATTATTTTGTATCCTTGAACCTTTTTTAATTACGATCCTCCTAACACAATTGTGTCATTAAAAAATTAAGCATTATTTACTGCTTTAACTCCCCTAGCTATGATTATTCTACGTAGATTTCTTTCATCCCATCCCCTTGCTAGTTTTCTTCCTAATGTTTCTTCCATAAGAATATACATAAATGAGGATAGGGGCTAGCCTTGACAAATTCCTCTTGAAGCTTGGAAAAAGTATGTTGTCCTACCATTGATCAAAGGAGCAATCCATATATGATTAATACACACTTTGACCCATTTAATGAAGACAATGGGAAAGCCAAATCTTTCTAAGACAACAACAACAACAAAACTATGGCAAATCCTATCGAATGCATTTTCCATATCAAGTTTTATTTACATTCTCTAATATTTTCTTGAAACACCGGAATGAATTGCTTCCTATACTAAAACAATGCTCTCTACTATCTTCCTTTTTGCTACAAATCCTCCTTGCCCTTTAGAGATGAGCCTAGGTAGTAAGGATCTCACCTAACTAGCCAATATCTTTGTAAAAATCCTATATGACAAGTTACACAAAGAGATTGGCCTGAATCTTGCAAATGTTGAAGGCTTAGTCTCTTTGGGAATCAAAGCCAAGAAAGAGGAATTCGTGGCACCTTCAATCTTTTCCCTTCCTTTAGTCCAATTCAACATCCTACAAATTTCTTTTTTATAATAGACCAGCAGGGTTATAAAAAGGAATTGTAAACCGATAAGCCTTAAATTTGAATCATTTATAAAATTACTTGATTCATCACCACTGTAAACAAAACAAAAACCTGCAATTTGGACCATTAAGTGAACAACATCTAAAATCGAATCGAGTTTGAACCATAATTCGGCCAAATGGGATGAATTGGAAAATCTCCTAAATTAAATATATCTTGGCATACCTTCTCAAAATATGGAATCTGGATTGATTGAAGACAGACTTTCGCTCCAAGAGGATTTTTCAAAAAAAAAAAATCTTTAGCCCTCAATTCTGGCTCGCCCTCGTTGGTTTTTCGTTTGGTTTGCAAGCTTGGAGATCGATCTGGAGCTTTGGTGTGGTGTTGCCAAGGGTATTTTTTGTTCTGGAACATTCCCCCAGTTCTCTGTGTTTTCTGTCTTTGTTGGCAGGTCACTGAGTGGATGCGAGGCTTCTTGCTTCAAGGAGATTCTCCTTTGTTGTAGCTCTCTCTGCGTTGGGTAGCTCTCTCTTTCAACGTGATTTTTGCTAGCTGCTCTAATCTTTCAGGCTCTCTAGCGTGAGATCCTTGATCCTTGGCCGCTTTCATCCTTGAACTGCTGGTTTGCTTTTGCAGGTTCTCTTCGTGGCTAGTTGTTCCTTCTCTCTCATGGATGCCAGAGGGGATTCTCCTCCTCCTCTTCCTCATGAGTTGGATGCATTCAAACAACTAGTTGCTTCATGTGGCAAGAGGAAAGGGGGTCCATATATGTAGAGATTTGTGAAGAAGGTTGATATTCCCTCCGTTGAACTGCCCGTTGAACGGATCTGCCGAACGACACTAAATCTTGGTGAACGTGGGCTCATCGAGCAATTTACAAGTCGTTGGCCTTCTCCTAAGGCTATTGATGGTTGGGTTTAGAGAAATTGGAGGCCCTTAGTAACTGAAGGCATCCGAAACCATTTTGTAGGTAGAGGATAAGACCGTGGTCTCATTTTTCGAAATGGACCATACTTCATGGGCCCTCGGGGACTCTATCTGAACAAGTGGACTCCTGGTTTGGACCCTACCCAAGATGTTCCATCTGCAGTTCCTGTCTGGGTAAGGCTCCCTCACTTACCTTTACACTGTTGGAGCTCAGATTCTCTAGAAGCCATTGGGAACAAGCTGGGAAAATACATAGATAGGGCAAAAAAGAAAGATCAATATTCATGGGCAAGAATTTGCGTTGAAGTTGATTTGGAGATTGGACTGCCAAAGTCGATCAAGATAACGGTAGTTTATTGGTCTGACATTATAGAGTTGGACTATGAGAAAATTCCTTTCAAGTGTTGGTTCTGCCATGGTTATGGCCATTTTTCCCGAAATTGTAAGAAAAAGTCAGAAGAGGAACTTGAAAAAGAGAATGATGATCAGTGGACCCAAGTTTAGAAAGCAAGAACTTCCAATCAAGACCCTAGAAAGAAAGGTAAAGTAGGAAAGACAATGAAATGAGTCATTGTTGTTGGGAAGAATCTTCCTAAACCTCAGGCTGTAGAAATCCCCAATGCATCTTCCAATCATTTTGTTGTTCTTAGTTATCTTGAAGCTCCTATTCTTGAAGAGGGTGAACTTCAACAATTTGAAGGGTAGGATGATGAACCTAAAGTAAATACAAGACCAATGAAACAAGCTAGAACGTCTAACTCGGAACTACCTAGGGTAGGTGAATCCTTGCAGAAAAATCATATTTCTCCAAATGGGGCCAAAAATTCTCCTTCTTATGCTGAAATAACTAGGAAGAAGCTGGCTAATAGTTCAGGCTCTTCAAATGAAGATTCCATTGAGAAACTCTCCAAAAAGGTTGGCAGGAAGTCTCAAAAGGAGGCTTGAGAAGAAGAGACTGAGAGGCTAAAGATGCAAGGAAACCATTCCACCATCGAAAAGTCACTTGGTAGGAGCAAGAGGACTAGGCCCCCAAAGGGAGTAATTACTTCCTCCCACTTGGGTAAATAATGCAGATCGTCTCTTGGAATTGTAGGGGACTGGGGAACCCAATCAAAGCTGAAGCAGTCAAATATTTAATGAAAATGGTTTCTTTTGAAATTCTCTTGCTTCAAGAGACTAAGTTAGAGGAGGAAGCTCTTCTTCTCTTAAGTAAAACAAAGTGGAAATTGAATGCTGACAAAGCTGTCAGTGTGAGAGGCACCTCTGGGGGCTTAGCAACTCTATGGTGTGATGAAAACTTTCATCTAAAAATATGGTTTTCCACCCAGCACTGTATTTTTACAGATCGCTATCATATCTCAAGTAAGATCTCTTTGGCCCTCTTTAAGCTTTATGTTCCAGTCAATTTCAATGAAAAAAAGATTGTTGGAAATCACTATCAGACTTCTTAGAGTCCAATTCTCCTATAAATACAATAGTAGCAGGAGATCTTAACATATCATTAGCCCAAAATGAGAAAAAATGTGGTGTCTATGGTAAGGATCATTTTCAAGCCACAATTGAGGAGTTGATCCAAACCTGCAATTTGAATGATTTAAAACCCAACAAAGGACGCTTCACGTGGTCCAATAACAGAGTTGGTGCTACCAACATTGCTTCCCATCTCGACAAGTTCCTGGTTCATAGCACATTGATGGATGGGAAATTCATTATCTCATAAAAAAATTTGCCCAAACTCACGTCAGATCATCACCCCATTTATCTGTTGTTTGAAAAAAAAAAGACCTTGGGCCAATTCTGTTCCGTTTCAGCCCCCTCTGGATTGAGAGAGACGGTTTTTGGGACATTGTGTCTCAAGCATGGTCTCAATATGTTGAAGGATCCCCTAGTTCCGTCTCGGAATGGAAACTTAAGAATACTAAATATGCCTTGAAAAATTTGGTTAAAACACCTCTTAATACTCCAACTATCAGCAAGCAAGAGAGAGTGTTCGAGTTATCAGCGATCCAATTAGGAATGAAAGAGAGTGAAATCACCAAATATCAGTTAGCTCTAGAACGGTTAGCTCAATTTAAAACCTCTCAATATTTTCGACAGGAAGAGAAATATCTTCGACTAAAGTCTCGAAGTCTCTAGTTGCAGGCGGGAGATAAAACACTGCCTTCTTCCATCGCCAATGCAGGGATAGACTGTCTTGAAATCATATTTCGGAAATCTCCATTAGTGAGGGGGGAATCATTAACGGTCAAGATCATCTAAAACAGGCTACAGGTAGGCACTTTTAGCTCTTGTTTCACGAAGATGGACTCTCTGATGGTGAAGTGTCTACAGAATTTTTGAATAATGTTCATTTTCTTATCAGCACAAAGGATAACTATGATTTAATGAAACCCTTCACTGAAAAGGAAATTTTGGACATCATTTGGGAAATGGAGCCGGATAAAGCTCATGGGCCGGATGGATTTTCTTTCCATTTTTATAGAGTCTGCTCGAACATTATCAAAACAAATTTGATCCGCATGGTGACAACCTTCCAAAAAAAAGCTAAAGTGGGAGTGTGTACTAATTCTACATTTCTTGCTCTAATTGCAAAGGAAGTTGATCCTTCTTCTTTTGACAGGTTTTGTCCTATTTCGCTGTGTAATGCCTCTTACAAGATCCTAGCCAAACTTCTATCCAATAGATTCAAGCTCTTGTTAGGTAAGTTGATCTCTCCTCTTTAGGGGGGGGTTGTAAATGGAAAGCACTTAGTTGATAATGTCATCCAAGTCCAAGAAGCTCTCCATTCAAGTTTCCAAAGGAAGGAGAAAGGAATGTTAATTAAGCTGGATATGAAAAATGCCTTTGATCGAGTAAAGCTCCCCTTCTTCTATGAAGTGCTTCTCTCTTTTAGTTTTAGTTCTGAGTTTGTGAACTTGATCAAAGCTTATACAGATAGGCCCTGGATTGTGCCTCTAGTCAATGGTATACCTACATAATTTTTCCAAGCTACAAGAGGTCTTCACCAAGGATGTCCGTTGTCACCGTTTCTATACATGTTGATGGAAGAAACTCTTAGCATAAAACTTTCAGCTGAAAAGGAAGTTGGTTACATCCTGGGCATTGAGATTGCTAGGGGAGTGGACCCAATAAACCATGCCTTCTTCGAGGGAAATTCTCTCCTTCTAGCAGGGGCCTCATTGAAGATTTCCTAGGCCTTTAATGAAATTCTTCAAAAGTTATGCCTAATTTCAGGAGCCTTGATCAATAATAATAAAAGTGTGGTTTATGGTTGGAATGTAGATCATTTGGCAATTCTTCGAATAGCAAACTTCTTAGGCTTCCTGGCTTTGACAAGTGGGAGAAGACAAAGTATATGGGGTTGTCTTTAACTCTTGTATCATCTCCTCCTTCTCTTTGGCTAGAAGTGCAACCTAAGATAAAATCAAAGTCCTTACTAAGATAAAAGAAAAAATCGCTTCTTGGGGTGGTCAGTGGTTAACCAAGGTTAGAAAATTGATTTTGATAAAAGCAGTTCTTTGAGCACTACCTATCTTTCAATCCTCTTTGTTGCTCGCCCCTAAGTCTATCTTGGCTTAGATTTCTAAACTTTTGTGAGATTTTCTTTGGAATGGTGGTAAAGGAAGTCAGAATAAGATGCATTTGGTAAGCTGGGAAATTCTTAAAAGACCTATTTCAGAAGGTGGATTACAAATTCGTGACCTGGTCTGGCTAATCTGACATTGGGTGGTAAACTTATTTGGCAGCTGTATGTGGACAAAAATCACCCTGTAAGTAATATCTTAAGGGTGGCTCTTTGAGAAATATAACAACTTCTAATACACCCACAGACACAACTATCTGGAATTCTTGTAGAAGAGGTATTGACAATTTTAATCAACAACTCTATTGAATCCCTGGCAATGGGAAGAGGATCCTCCTCTGAGAGGATAAAATATCAGGAAATCCTTCTCTTTCTTCTATCAATTCGTTAGAAGATATTATGGACTGGTCAACTAACAAAGGCCTGCTTCACTTAGCTGAAATCTGTTCTTGGGACATCGTTGGAAACTGGGCAGGTTGGCCTTTCCCTGAGCTTCCAGATCACCTCAGCTCCCAAAAACATTTGTTGCTCTCCTCTCTTTCTGGTCTTGCTCTAGTTCATAGCTCCTATAAACATAGTTGGGGTTGGGGAAAAACTAGATCTTACACAGCTGCAAAAGGTTTCATTGAATTACAAGCTACTCACTCTTCAAGATTTTCCCCTGTGATTTGGAAAACAGTATGTTCTTCGCACTGTCTTCCCAAGGTGAATTTTTTTCTCATGGTTGCTCTTGAATAATAAGGTGTTGACTAGTGATAATTTGTTAAAACATGGCTTTAATGGTCCTTTTAGGTGTTGTTTTTGAAAATCATCCTTTGAAACAGCAGACCATATCCTTATTGATTGTGCCTTTTCTAAATTGGTGTGGGAGTTGGTGCTCCACGGCTCTAATTTTTCTGGCCCTGTCCAATCTACTGTAAATAATTTCTACCTTTCCTAGAATGAACGATGTCCTCAAAAAATTGACAAATCTGCTGACTGGCACAAGCTCTAGCACTTGATCCCAAAGTATACATGGTGGAAATTATGGATTTCCAGAAACACTTATATATTCAACAAATTGACTTCGACCCCCCAGATCATGGCATATAAAATCACAATGCTAATTTTTGAATCAGCAGGAACCACGACGTCCTCTTCTTCCCTGCCTTCTGCGTTTTCAACATGGTTGGGCTTCAACCCACAAGGTTTGAGAAAGTCAGTTTGTTTCAAACCTGTCAGCTCTCCTCCCTGGAGTTTTCATGGAAATGTGGATGCATTCAAGTCCTTATGGATGAGATCCTCTTTAGCAGGAATTTTCTTTGATGGTGCATCCAAGGGGAATCCTGGGATCTCAAGTGTTGGGGGTTTGGTTTTCTCTCCATATAGATTGACTGAATTCAGTTTTAGCTGGGGACTTGGAATAATGTCAAACAATCGGCTGAAAGTTATAGCCTCCTCATGGCGTGTCAGATTACTAAGGAGAAAGGATACAAGTCAATTCAAATTTTCGGTGATTCTGAGATCTTCATTAAAGCATTAAATTCAGCTGATTATTTCAATAATTCTGCCTTGAATAAATCTTTGCAGAGAATTCAGAATATTTGAAAGAATTTGACATGGTCGCTTCTTTTCACATCCTTCGGGATCTAAATAATCTCGCATATGCCTTGGCTAATAAAGCATGCCTATTCCCTCAAGGTTTCCTTAGCATCAACGGAGAATCCAATTATTTTCATCCAATTCCTTAATTGTGATTCATTAAGTTGTAATTTGTCTAATTAGGCTATTCTCTCCCAATCTGTAAGAATTTGTATAGTCTTTGGCCCTTTCGAAGTATTTCTATTTGATTGTGTAATTGGTTGATTGGAATTTGCCAAAACAGACCTGTGATCTTGATCCAGGAGGATATTGGTGGCCACCCAACTATTCCTATTGGACCCCCACCATTGTTTCTTTAAGTTTTCCAGTTTCCTTAATTGTAGCACAATTTACTATTTTTGGCAATTTTCAGGTCCTAAACTTTCGAAGCTGTTTTGAGGCCCTAAACGACGTTTTTTCGACATCGAATGGTCGGGCAAATATGAGTTAGTTCCGAACTCGATATTTGTTGTTTATGGACGTAGTCCTTAAATAAATCTGTATCATGCACGTCAAACGGAGTTACTATGCTAAAGTTATGACCCCAGGAAATTGATATACCAAGTTACCCAACGGGGCCCACATTCTGGCAGTTCACCTCCTAGGGTTAGGTTTTTGTATGTGCAGGGTTCCCATTGTTTCTCAATAATATTTAGGCCTTCGAGCCTCATTGTAACACAGAGTTCAAACGCATGTAGCCGCCACATCTCTTCTCAGAGATAAGCTACCAGCACTCTAGCTAGTTTATTTCCATTCTGTATGTAAACAAGTTTTAGTTATTGATTAATGAAATGAAGTGTTATTTCTGCTGAATATTTGTTTCTATGGTTATTTTTGTATTCTGTTGCGTTCCTGCATAAATACGGATCAGTGGTATCAGAGCAATCTGCTATTTCTTGGTCCTTCTTTGCATGTCCCCAACGAGGGTGGGGTATCAAGAGTTAGGGATCGATTTGGTTGAACCTTTGCAAGATCAGCCCCGTAAATCCTGACAACCACCCATGGGGGACGAAAAGAAAGATGAGGGCGCAGAATATCCTATCAAAATGTTGCTCGAGGAGGCCCTTGAAAAATAAAGGAACGCAATGATGGATAACTTCACCCATATCCTTCAACGACTTCCCATTGGCAACGCATCTGCATCTAGCAGCCACTCTGGAGGCGCAACCCCTTTTAAGGTACAAGTAAATTTTGACATTCCCATATTTGATTGTCGAATAGATGCAGACGTTGTAGATAGATGGTTGAATCTATTAGAAGGATATTTCTCGGTTCATGACTTTTCTGACTGGGAAAATATTACTTTTTCTCTACTCAAAGTCGCCCCCATGTCAAGGACTGGTGGGAAACCTACTATGAGAGAAAGGACGAGGAGGAACCCTCTATGTTCTCGGTCGTACCCACTTGGAATTATTTTCGAGATGCCATAATGGGACAATATTATCCGGTGGGGAGCTATGAGGACAAGTACATACAATGGACTACGCTGCGGCAGCAAAGAGATCAAGATGTGCATGAGCTGACGAATATGTTCCATACCCTGCGCACCAAGTTGGGTATCAAATATTCAGAGAAACATTTGGTGCTTAAGTACCACAGTTGTCTGCACATATACATTCAGGAGGAAATGGAGTTCCTCGACATCTCCTCGCTCGATACAACATATTGGTATGCTGCAAAAATTGAGCAAAAATTCAAACAGAAAAAGCAAGACTTTGAATCTACGAATCAAAAGCAAGGGAAAGGTGCCCCCAAACCGCAGAACCAAGGACACAGCCAAGGCATGGTGACTCAAGAAAACTTGCCAAAGCCGTAAGCAAAGAGCAACACTGCAAAGCCAAAGAAGGAATCGGGAAAGTGGTGCGAGTTCCATAAGAGCCACATTCACAACACAAGTGAGTGTAGGGCCAAGCAATCACTGGTGGCCAAGATAAAGGCTTCTGAATCAGATGCATACTCTGACACTGAATCAGAACCCGAGAAGGGGAATGACAGAGGGAAGAAGATTATCGATGTAGAGCCCAACACCACCGTTGCCACCACGAAGATACAAAAGGAAGAACCAGAAGATTCAGAGGAGGAGGAGCGTCTTTTCCACTCCAAGATGTGGGTAAAGGGTTCCCCACTACAGTTCATTGTCGACAGTGGGAGCCAAAAGAACCTGATTTCAGCAGAGGTCGTGAAGCGGTTGGGTTTGCCGACCACAGCACACCCGTAGTCGTACACCATCAGGTGGCTTCACCAAGGACGGGATCTCCACGTCAGCCAGTAGTGTCGCCTCCCCTACAGCATCAAGCCCTTCACCAATGAGGTATTATGCAATATTGCTCCTCTTGATGTTTGTGATGTATTATTAGGTCAACCATACTTATGGAAGTGACATGCTATGTATGAGTCCCGCCCTCGCGTTGTTACTATTACGTTGGGAAATAATTTGTACAGGATACCAGAGGTACCACCTCCTGCCGCTATCTCTTTGGTTACTGCAAAACAATGCAGCAAGCTTATTTCCAAAACCGGGAAGTTTGTTTTCTTGATGATCCGCCCTCAAGGCAAGAAGAATATCGTGGACACAACCTCCAGAGAGGGCCCCTCCGCACGACAACAACAAATGGACAATGTCATGCAGGAGTACCGGGACATATTCACCTCACCCATCGGGGTGCCTCTCCACTGTTAGGTCAAGCACCCCATCGATCTGACGCTAGGTGCGTCGTTGCCAAATGGATCGATCTATCGACGCTCTATTCTGGAGAATGATGAAATCAAGAGGCAAATTCAGGAGCTGCTGTAGAAGGGTCACATCCAGCCAAGTTCATCGCCCTGTGGGAACCCGATCGTGTTGGTACAGAAGAAGGATGGGACTTGGAGACTCTGTATTGACTATCGGGCACTGAACAAGATCACTATTTGGAATAGGTACATGATCCCATAGATTAATGACCTCCTAGACCAGCTTAATGGGGCGAAATATTTTATCAAGATCGACTTAAAGTCCAGGTATCACCAAGTACCGATCGAACCAACCGATGTGTGAAAGACTGCCTTCAAAACCAAGGAGGGCCTTTTCGAATGGTTGGTCATGCCTTTTGGGCTGACGAATGCTCCTGCAACCTTCATGAGACTGATGGACGACATCTTGCGGCCATTCACCAACTCATTTGTAGTAGTGTACTTGGATGACATCCTGATCTTCAGTCAGACTTGGGAAGAGCACCTCCACCACATCCGACAGGTCCTCCAAACATTGCGGCAGCACAGGTTGTGTGCCAATTTGGACAAATGCACTTTTGGTATGACCCAGGTTCAGTATCTGGGATACATTATTGATAATTGTGGGGTACATGTGGATCCAACCAACATCCAAGTCATTCGGGATTGGCCAACCCCAACCACTCTAACAGAGCTTCGTAGCTTTCTGGGCCTTGTTAATTTCTACTGCAAGTTCATGTTGGGATTCTCTCATATCACTTGGCCCTTAATTCAAGTCACCAAGGGAGGAGCGAAAGCAAAATTATTTTGGTCGAAAACTCAACAGAAGGCGTTTGCAGAATTGAAACATCACCTTTGTTGTGCCCCAGTGCTCACATAACCCGACTTGCAACAACCATTTTAGATCGAGACAGATGCCTCTAATTATGCTATTGGGGCAGTCCTTACTCAACAAGGGCATCCAATGGCATATCATAGTGAGACACTGTCCGACACAGTCCACAAATATCCCACTTATGACAAAGAGATGTATTCCATTGTACAGGCTTGCCAACAATGGAAGCATTACATTTTGGGGAAGGAAACAATCATCCACACAGACCACCGACCCCTGCAGTTCATGCAAACACAAGGGAAGTTATAGAACGATCACCATTAGAAGTGATCCACATATCTACAACAATTTCATTTGAACATCAAGTACAAGAAGGCAAGCACCAATAATGTTGCACACTGCCTCAGTCGACCACCGATCGTGGCGATAACCACCGTGCTCAAATCTTGTGGGCACGAGACTTCTAATTGGTCGCTTCTCTACAAGAGCGATCCAGAATTCAGCCACACATACCAGACACTCTTAGAGGGAAACCAACTTCCAAAATTTCACCTCCAGGATGTACTACTATGTCACATGGGACACCTTTGTGTTCCTTCAAGCGAGCATGCCAAGATGATTTGGGAAGCGCACTACAGTCAGGTCGCTGGGCATTTCGGGGTTGAGAAAACAGTGGCATTACTGCAGAAGTATTTATATTGGCCGAATCTTCGACAGGACGTTGGGAAGTACATCTGATACTGCACTGCCTACGCCATTGCCAAACCATCCATCAAGAAGCAAGGCCTCTATACTCCGTTGCCTACCCCTAGTGGACCTTGGTAATCCATCTCCATGGATTACATGTCGGTCCTTCCTTCTACTAAGCACGGCAACGACTGTGTGTTTGTGGTCATTGACAGATTCTCAAATATGGCCATAATGGCGACTTGCAAGAAGAATATCACAGCGGAAGCCACTGCTAAACTCTTCTTTGAACGAGTGTGGGTACACTTTGGGATCCCACAGTCTATAATCTCATACCGGGACAGCAGGTTCCTTAGTACATTCTGGTCTATCCTATGGTCAATGCTAGACACCAAGCTCACAAAGTCCACAGCTTTCCATCCCCATACTGATGGCCAGACAGAGGTCGTCAACAGGATGATCGTACACATTTTGCGCATGTACAACTCAAAGCATCCACGCACATGGGATGAGAGCCTCCCCTGTGTACAACACAGCTATAACCGGTCCCTCCAAAGCTTAACCAACCACAGCCCCTTTTAGGTGGGCTTGGGATTCCAGCCACTATGTCCCATTGACATAGCCATGCCATATGCAACTACTCAGGCTGATTCAACTCATATCCAGACTGAATTTTCCAAGGAAAACAGCTTCATTGAGCACATTCAGCACATTCGCCAACAAGTTCATGACATATTGGACAGATCCAATGCTAAGTACAAGTAGTGACATGATCAGCATCGGGTGCAACACAACTTCCAGGTGGGCAACAAACTGTGGCTACATTTGCAGAAGGAGTGCCTCGCTGGACCCCACCGCAAGCTTCGCCCGCTCTGATATGGGCCATACACCATCACCAAGGCTGTCGAGGACAATTCCTTCAAGCTCGGTATTCCACCATTCCTTGGTCTGCACCCAGTGTTCAATGTGGACCGCCTTCGGCCCTACTTTCTACCTCTACTGGACACATCAGACGTGGCAGAACAACTCACACCAAAAGAGTTAAACCCCGACTGCATGGAACAAGCCACAACTAATCGGATTATGGACACACAGATCAAGAACACCTACCAACAGAAGATCTAGCTATATCGAGTTGTCAAAGCAGGCCAACTCCTTCACCAAGGAAAGTGGCTCACCAGGGACCAAGTTCAACAAAAGTTTCATCATCTCATGGAGGAACTCAACGCAATGGGGACCATTGCTTTCTAAGGGGGAAGGAATGATCTAGGAGGATATTGGTGTCCACCCACCTATTCTTATTAGACCCCCACCATTGTTTCTTTCAGTTTTCCAGTTTCCTTAATTGTAGTACAATTTACTATTTTTGGCAGTTTTCAGGTCCTAAACTTTAGGAGCCGTTTTGAGGCCCTAAACGACGTTTTTTCGGCATCGAATGGTTGGGAAAATATGAGTCCATTCCAAACTTAACATTTGTTGATTATGGATGTAGTCCTTAAATATATCTTTCTAACGATGTATCATGCGCGTCAAACAGAGGTAGTATGCTAAAGTTACGACCCTGGGAAATTGATGTACCAAGTTACCCAATGGGGCCCACATTCTGGCATTTCACCTCCTAGGGTTAGGTTTTTGGATGTGTAGGCTTTTCATTGTTTCTCAATAATATATAGGCCTTCGAGCCTCATTGTAACACAGAGTTCAGAGGCATGTAGTTGCCACATCTCTTCTCAGAGATAAGCTGCCAGCACTCTAGCTAGTTTATTTCCATTCTGTATGTAAACAAGTTTCAGTTATTGATTAATGAAATGAAGTTTTATTTCCGCTGCATATTTGTTTCTATGATTATTTGTGTATTTTGTTGTGTTCTTGCATAAATTCGGATCAGATCTTTCATAAAAATAAAAATTATCCGTTTGAGTTATAACAAAAAAATGAATTGTAAACCCATCAGACCTAGGGGATTTATCTAATCTTAAACCCCCTATTGGTTTCAACACTTCAGTCCCACTAATATAATTTTCTAGCATACGATTTTCTGCTTCAGAAATCAAATGAGGCAGATTTTCCAACATTTATTCCTTAGCATGGCGTGAATATGCCCCTTGCTCCATGAACAAATTTTAAATGGTTGTAACCTTCCTCCCAAACAAGGAACCTACATGTTTATCGCCTTCCTCTTCTTGAATTTCTCTGAGCGTATTTTTGTTTAAATGAATCTTTGATGATTGTGAAAGAAAGAGGTGTTTTTGTCACCCACTTTCAACCATAAAGCTTTGGATTTCAATCTCCATTTTCCTCTTCCGGTCGAAGAACTTCATTCATCTTTAATTTTATATGTTGTTCTTTAATCAACAACTTAGAGGTTATATCTATTGTTTCCACTTTCTCTTGTAGTGAAATCAAATCTTTTTGTATTTCTATTTTTTTCTTTTTGGGGAGACTGATAATGATGTTTTTTCCCAATCCTTTAAAGCTACTTTAATTATATGTGATTTGGACTCCCAAACAAAGGTTGGGGATCCTTCAACATATGTTTTTCAAGCATTTTTTATGAAACGATGAACTTCTTCCTGTTTCAACCATAAGGGATTACATATAAATGGAATTGATCCTTGATTTTCTAATTCTTCTATAGTCAACATAAGAGGTTTATGATCCAAAGCTGCATTTGGAAGGATTGTCATGCGAATCAAAAGGCCTTTTAGCAATAAATTTCTATGGGAAAGAATTTTTCCAGTATGGAAGCAATGTGCCCTAGACCTATTCATATATTTGACCAAGTATAAACACCCCTCTATGGTATTATATCCACTATATCAAAATCGCTTATCAAATCCTCTAGTTTTTCTCCAAAAGGATCTCTCACTTGGTTGGCACCTCTTCTTTATTTATGAGATAGAGTTGCATTAAAATATTCATGTGATTATACTACACTGACAATCTCTGGTAGTATTTAAAGATTAGCATAATTCTTGCTTATGATTGTAAAGAACCGGGCCATATACATTACAGACTTCAAATATATCCTGATTGCTAACATCTTCCAATTCCACCATGATCCATTTGTTATTGACTTTTTGATGTAGAAGTTTGAATTTCCTTTCATCGTTGTAAATTGCCAAGCCTACTTAGAGTCCTGCATAACAAACAACAGTACCAAAACTGTTTTTCCACACTTTTTGAAGAATTTGACTTATGTCATTTGTCTCCATTTTTGTCTCTTCGAGCATTAGTAGGAAGAGTATTTCTTTGCATATCATATTCTTAATTTCTTCTACTTTTTTTTCCCCAACCTTTGCAATTCCAAGATACTATATTCATTATTTCTTTGTGTGTGGACCGGATTTCCCTCCCACTTCAACTCTTTTCCTTTTTATGATGGAGGTTATCCATTTTATAAGGTTATCCATTGATGCATGCTTACCTAATTGTTTCTCCCTATTATCTTTTTCTTCTTTTAACTGCTTTCGAGATCTTCTACTTGATTTTTTATGGATAATTTTATCATCTTCAATATATTCCGAAGAGTCATCTTGTGATAAATTGGATTGATGGCGAGTCGTTACCCCTATTAGTTCATACTTCTCACTATTCAAATGGGATTTGATTTCTTGTATTAGTTCATAGGGTAATATGGAAACATATTCCTCTAACCCATCTTCTTCCAAGACTAGTTGAGGGGCATAAATTTGGGAATCTTCCTAAATTATTTAGCGTGGTTGATCTGATTACTTTCTTGTATCTTCAATGTTTGTAAATACTTGGAAATGATTTGAGTGTGAAGGCTTTGTCTCTACTATATTCTTTGAAGTGCATGGTCATATTTTCCTTTTTTTGATACCTGTTGTCATCCTTTCAATTATTCTTTCTGAGCTTCCTTCACTATGTTCTTTATACAGTTTGTAGAAAATGACCATATTCATGGTATGTTTTACATTTTAAAGGCAACTAATCACAATCTACCTTTTGTATATCCATACAACTATCCATAACAATATGTATAACCTCTGGTGATCCCTTATCCAAATCCACCTCAACACAAATTTGAGCACATGAGAACATCAAAGATTTAGGTTCAGATTTTTCAATATATCGCCCTAAAGAATTTCCTATATCTACCAATACTTCATCTTACCAGCAATGCAAAGGGATATGTGGAAGCTTGACCCAAATTGGGACAACCAAAGGGATATTGTTTTTTGGATCAAAAGATATATTCCAATTGTTTTGATACATACCTCTTCGTCCCATGAACTAAGGTCCATTTCAAAAAACTAGGTCTTGATTTGCTTTATGTTCAAAAAGAAAGACATAATACCCCCTCCCACCTAAATGATGTTGCATTCTATCTGTAAGAAGCAACCTCCAATTTTTGTTAAGCCACACATCCAATGATCATGATGAAGGCCAAAGACCCATAAATATGCCCACCAATCCTCTCTTAGTTAATCCCAAATATTTCATTTTTGTAGACGTTGAAGTGATATTGATTTTCGAATCTGCTGCCCTCTTTACAAATATGGCATTGGAATGTTGTAAGGAGGGCACAATTATGTGTTCCCTCCAGAGTACTAAATGCTTCATCCAATGAAATCACTGGTTTAGGATCGATCTCTTGGTTACGATCTAGAGGATCCATAACCGCAACAACAGTCGAAGGCCTATCTTGAATTTAACGTATTGCGCTATGAACGCCCCAAGTTGTAGAGCGATATTATCTCATGACCATGTTTCCTATTGCTAAACATTAGAGTACATAGTATATATTTTTTTGACAAAAATGGTTATGTTTTTATTAATCGAACAGTGGTGTAACCACTGAGAAAGTTTCTGCATAGTTCAGAGACTGTCCATTACAGACAGAATCCACAAAACAAGAAAGACTGGTAATTCTAATCATTACACATATAGATTCACTTTCTTTGCACAGAGAGAACATAGATAAAGACTAAGCTTACTACTATTGAAAGAAAATTTTCAAAAAGGAGAGCTCCCATGGGAACCTGCTACTTTCCTTGGACGCCACCGTGCTGACCAGAGTCTGCTACTGCTGCTCCTCCTGCACCAGCTGCCATTTTAGCCACTGTCAGCTCCAATTTATCAAACTTCACTTCCAACTCTGCTATCATCCTGGTCATCACAATTTCAGACTGATAAATAGATTCTAAGAATTCCTCACGCAGTCGGGAGAGATCTATATCTACCAATTCCATACGCCTTCCATCTTCATGATCAATTTGTTTCAGATAACTTTTATGCCTACTGAGCTTCATCCTAATTGCCCGCAGCTTAGCAGTGACCGAGAGAGATGGGGCAGAAGAAGCAAATGATTATGGAGAGGAATCCATAGTTCCTGAAGAAGCCACAATCAAGAAACATCCAACCAAACCTCCACAGTGAACGGTGAAGAGTGTTGCAAATTCGTGTAACTCCCAGCCTGATAAATTTAACTGGATGCACCATAATTTTATGATCTCTGGCGTATCCATCACACCACTCACACGTTGGGGATTGAACATCAAAGGACTTGCAGGATGATTCAGAACGCAGAGCATTTCAAACATTCTACAAGGGTTGATGTTCTTCTGTTGCGGACGGGAGAGAGGAGATGGCCTATTAATTATTGCATGTCAGCACAAGCGCCTTCCTCTCGCCACGATCTTGCATGATGGGAGATAGGACAGGTGGGAGCCACATGGGCAAAAATGGGCCCATCCCCTAGTTCCCTTGCCCATGTTTCTATGGGATAAGGCAAAGGGAGCTAGCCCCATTCAAGACCAACGACCCTTTGCTTAAGGAGGCTGCAATGTTAGCCACGAGGTCGGCTTGTTTGTTTAATCCTCTTAAGACGTGGAAATAGTTAATCTTCCGGAATGATTTGGAGAGGTTTTGAATCCTTCTAAGAAACTGACGAAGATTAAGCTGGGACAGTAGTGAGCTGGTATCTAAGGATTGAATGACTAGTCGTGAATCCCCAATTACCGTAAGTTCTGATATTCCTTGATTTCAAGCTTAGAGGAGGCCCTACCAGAGAGCCAGAGCTTCTGCAACATTGTTAGTTTCATCACCTAATCCCCAAGAGTACACTTGTTCCTGAATTCCATCGAGATTAATGAGAATCCCTCCTCCTCTCGCCGCCCCTTAGAGTACAGAATATACTAACATAAGATAATAATGACAATTAAGGGGCCCAAAGGGTCCCTCCAATCCAAAACATTTATAATTTCTGCTTGTGTAACTTATGGAGTTATTGAATTGTAATTCCTCCTTGTGTGACTCATTGAATCGGTTGAATCTAAAACTTCAAATTCTATTGAATAAAAAATGAAAATATGTCTTGCAAAGTTTGTGAAAATCATATAAATATATGTAATGAGAGTTAAAAAATCACACAAAATACATGTGAAAAGATTTAGCAAATCATGCAAACTATATGTGAAAATATATACGCACGTAAAGTAAAGAACATCATGCAAAATATATGGAAAGAGAGGGGTCGAGTACATGAGGGTCTTCTCTATGAAAACAATGTTGCATGGTGGAAACAATACCCGTCCAGGTTAGAATAAATAATCACATAATGAGTTATACACGTACACATGCTTAAATTAGCAAGAAGAGTTTTTCAAAGGTTTGGGCCAAAAACCCGTGAACCATTAGATCTGGGTGCTATATGGTCGAGCGACTCAAAAAATATGTGACGATCAAGATGACTCCAATCCTCCTGCGATTGATGACATCGTTGTAAAAACTTTGCTTTGCAACGGTCGAGATGAATCTAATCATCCATAATATCTAGATGTTTCACTAGTAGGTTAATTAATTAATAAAAGTTTGCATGAACATCTCCAAATAAATTTAAAACATCTTAAATTTCCCTGTCGTTTATTTTTTCCTTGTGACGATTTATGCCTTACAACTATTAACTTGTTTACATCTATGCATTCCTCCTTAGTTGCCGATAAAACGCAATCAAACAACATATATACTCTCTTTATTAAGGCATCATCCTCTCAAAAAGAAATTTAAATGTGCTTATATAAACTTAGTTTATGATAATATAAAGTCGAGTTGTGCGCTATTGGTAACAACTATTCAATTACCATAAAATTATTGGATTAACTAAAAGTGAAAAAACCTTAGATGCAACAGCTTGATTGTGCATCATCTTCCCATAATCCTCTCAACAATTGAATGAATTAATAGACTACCATAAAATTATTGGATTAACTAAAAGTGAAAAAAACTTAGATGCAACAGCTTGATTGTGCATTATCTTCCCATAATCCTCTCAACAATTGAATGAATTAATAGACTATGTTGGCAAAACCCAAGAATTTGGAATTCTACATGCCTTAGTTCTCTTAAACCAGTATGGTGAGATATAGTTTTTTTTTTTAAATGCTTCAAGAGAGAATATGGGTCAACGTTTAATGAATAAATAGATGAATTCATAAAGGCACTTTATTTGATAGCCAATAATTAAGTGGAAGTAATACATTAGATTATTGAATTTGAAACAAACCATAAGGGATATATTAACTCATAAGAAGCATGATGTTTCTCCTCGTGATAAGGGTTCACTACATGATAACAAATGAAATAGGAGGCTTTGCTTAAATCTGCCTAAAGAAATGGTTTAGTTTAATAATTTTAAAATGTTTTTATTTAATAGTTTTACATACCTAAATTTAATTTAATAATTTAAAAATGTTATAATTTAATAGTTATTTATAACCCAAATTTAATCTCATAATTTAGAAATGTTTTGTTTAATAATTATATATATGTCAAAGTTAAAGTTTGACATGAAAATAATTGGATAATAAATAAGAAGTCATAAAAAATGTCATTGTCATTTAGAAAAATCAAAATTGTATTAAATACTTAATGTTGAAGATATTAATTATCATTTAGAAAAATCAAAATTGTATAAAATACTTAATGTTGAAGATATTAATTATGTAATAATTTATAAAGATTTTATAAAATTTGCATTTCTTTACTAACAAAATTTTACCAAAATAAAATCTATTTTTTCCTATTAACAATAAAAAAAGTTAAATAATTTTTTTAGTTTTGGTAAATCTCTAATATAATGTTAACTAATTAAAACATTAATCATCATATTTGTTTGAATAAACCAATCAATATTTTAAAAAAAAATCAATCTTTAGTTTCATTACTATGTTAGTTTCTGAAATGTGAACAAAAGTTTAATTAAATATCAAAATAAATATTTGAAAATTTTAGTTTAAAATTCTTATTCAATAAATTTATCTAAATAAAAAGTTTTATATAATGATATAGTTATATTCCATCATTGCGATGGGATTGTCACATCTATCAAGATTACTCATTATAGCTATTTTAATAAAGAAGACACATTACATTATTACATTTTATTTTTAAATTTTTATAAATAAATAAAAAACATTATAATTATTCATGTTTATATATATATATATATATATATATATATATATATATTAAATGTATTATATTTAAATAAAATTTGTACATAGTGGTATAGCTATACTCAATCATTGTGATGTGATTGTCACATCTATTAAAATTAGTCATTATTACTATTTTAATAAACAAGACACTTGGCATTTGTATGTATTTTTAATTTTTTTATATTTTTTATATCTAACAATTCCATTTGCACACTAGAGGAAATTAGTCAAATCATTAAAATGAACCAATCATAAAATGAAAAAATAAATTTTAAAAAATAAAAACAATATAATTTTATTTTTAAAATATTAATTTAATATATGAATTTTATAAAAGTTGTGTAAATCCTTTGAAAAAGTATAAAATTAATTAAAGTCAAAACTATTGTTTGACTAACCTATAGCTATATACCTGCCTTGGAAGGTATAAAAAAACATCTATTTATTGTCCCATAATAATTTGTGTTGGTGCAACCACACTTTTCTTGAGTGTAGATTAACATGTACGATTTGCTTAGAACAACCAATGTTTGTGCCATGTGTCGCTATATACCAAGTCATGCATGGAAAAAACAAATGTACCTATTATGTTTGCCAACTTTTACAACCAATACAAGGTAATACTATGGATGGAGAACCTATAATAGCACCACTTTTATTCGTAGTCATTTGTTTCATATAAAGTATAGAAGGAAGACTAAGAATTGACACCGAAATGCCTCACATGTGGCGTGTTGAACGCTTGCAAAGTGTTCAAGCATCATCTTACATTCTGCAAAACATTCATAGGCTCAAACATAAAAATATCATATTGCAGTGTATCCAACATTCACAGGTTTAAAAGTATATTATATTCTAATTGTTGTGCCATTTAGATCATCATGAGTCCAAATTATTGATGCAATGAATAGGAATGAATTATACAAACTGAACAAATCAAATCTCACAAAAAACAGACAAGTATTACTCATAGAATTACAGTATTATCTTCATTAAATAATCCAGTGTTACATAGGAAAGAATTCGAATCATTAGGGATGAATTCGAATCTACTAACTGGATCTGACTGTATCTCACTGCATGGCTAACTAAATATGTCTAAATCACTATCAGAGTCTCAGTGGCTAACTCCAAATGTCTAATTCAGTCAATCCATCAGTTAAACCAGTCTAACTGCATTTTGCTACTGCAACTGCTTCCCCCCAAAAATTTACATTTTAGGGCCCCTCCTTCCATTTTTTATTTTAAAAGCACACTTACACATGTTGCAGACAAGCCCTCCCTGCATACCTAGTCTTTCCTAGAAGCTTGAGCATAAGTTTTTTTCCTAAGCCTGAAGTGTCAGTTTGGTAAAAATCCTTAGGTGCGACCTTCGAAACATGCCTTATATGAAAAAATATGATTTTGATTTCAGATCAACAACCAAGGACAAACCCGCAAAGATCAAAGGTAAAAAAAAGCAAGAGCGAAAAAGCGGAAGCGAAAAGATTAAGCTTGAACTTCATGAAAGTTGAAAACTCTGCTTTTCGATTTCTGCTTTCCACAATCAACGAGAGCAGAAATGTTGAAGCGAAAATTTAAAGTTTAACTTTGAAAAAATTGGCAAACCTGATTTCTTATTTCCTCTTTTCGGAAGGGAGGAAGCGGAAAGTTTAAACTTAAACTTCGAAAAATTGGCGAACTCGATTTCCTCTTTCAGAAAGGGTGGAAGAGGAAAGATAGAAGCTAATATTGATGAAAGTTGGTGAATTCGCCTTCCGATTTATGCTTTCCACTATTTCCCTGGAAAGGAGTTGTCGGGGCTGCATGATCTGACAAATCAAATCAAACTCGATCCATCTTTTGAGACGATCTAAGCCATTCAATCTGCGTTTTGGTTTTTTGACTGTGAACCATTAGGGAAACTGAGCAAATTTTCCTCTCGAAGCTTAAATTAAATTAAATTGCTTGCATGACAGGGCGTTGGTCATTATCTTTTTTTGTTTAATAATCGATACATATCATTAAATTGAAAATACTGTGAATTATTGTTGTTTCCAGATCAAATATATCTCTCATTATGTCTTCTTATGTATTGCATGTATTATTTCTCACCAAGTTCGAATGCGAGAAGCGTGAAACGGACGCAACAGCAGGGGATTAATCACTAAGGGACAACACATGTGGAGGTGCAACAACGTGATTCGTGCTTGAACCAACCGACAAGCTAAGCGAGTAAGAAGCTTAGAAATCTCTAGGGTTAGGGAGGACAAAAGGTCACAGCGAGACGGATAAAAGTAATAAATAGGGGTGCAAAGCACCATAGAGAGGACTTTTGGATGGTGAAAAGAATGATTGATTATTTTCATAAAAAAGCTAACTCTTTGCTAATAAGAAGGATCAATTTGCTCGAACAAAGGCCTGCACAGATATCTAAAACGGAATGCGTGGAATGCATCCTGTAAAACTATTTCTTCTTGCTTATGCACATCATACAATGAGATTGTTCTAACTTCTTAGAACTAATTCTTTGTCAATGAATGGTTTGTTGTCTGTATAAATGTCTATGTAATGACAGGGTAATAAATGGTTTAATTATATCAGAGGTATCTTTGGTATTCTTTGTGTTGTGAATGTGATTATTGTGTTGGAACAACTGTCCGCTAGACTTATATGAACATTTTCAGTATATTACTATGAACTCTAAATTTGCTCCATGCAGGGAAAGAATAGATTAGTTTTAGAATATAATAGACTTGCATTTAGCTTAGGCATGTGCATTTCATCCTTTTAAACAAAAAAATTACATAAATGGTGGACAGGGCCGCAACCGGTAAAAGATTTAAACAACTTAATCTATGCTTGCCGGACCGCAAACCGGACGGATTCCCCACACCCAACGGTGGATGATCTAATTGGGATTGTTTCCCAGGGAAAATCCCTACTATCGGTACCTAGGATTTTTCTAGACATCAACAGATTTGGCGTTGGAAGGAGGGCCTCCAGTGCATGGCTGGTAGAGGAAATCTGTTTTTCAGAGAAGATTACAATAGAACAACATCTAAAAAGACTTTCCCTGAAGATTTTATTCCTGAATTTAAAGAACAAGAACAAAGAGGTTATGGGGAAGAAGAATCATAACGTTTGTACGTTGTCCCATTTGAGGAAGTAGATCAGTTTAGGAGACATACAAGATCCTATGTTAAGAAACTTGGGGGGTTAAAAGTTATTCCTGCGTTGCCTAGAAGGTAAGCTTCCAGGAAAATAGCCTCATACACTAAGGATTCAATTCTTGTGGAAATTTTGGAAGAACAGGTAGATCTATCCATCCAAGAAATTGTTCAGCCTCTTGATCAATTGGGTCCTGAATCCCCTGCAGCTTCAGTATTCAGTCAATCTCCACTACGGTCTCCACCTCGAATTATGGTTGGATGTGTTAATCAACCCACACGGAGAGAGAAAGAATGCCACTCAACCTCGTTGCTCCATTACATGATTTACCTAAGCACCCAGAAAGAGAATTACCAAAATTTGATCCTGGAAAGGGTGTCTCTGCTGAAGATCACTTAAAAAAAAATATCTATCTTTGAATCTTTTAAATGTTCAACATGAAGATGTTGTTTGCATACTTTTTCCATATACTTTTGAATCTAAAGCATCTGCATGGTACTTTAGTTTGCAAGTTGATTCAATAGTAAATTGGGATGGTTTTGAAAATGCATTCTTAGGTAAATTCGGCAACCAAAAAATTGTAGCCACTCTCATGAAAGAATTACTGTCTATGAGGATGGAAAATAATGAAAAGGTCCAAGGCTTTAATCAGAGATTCACCACTTTATTGAATAGCTTCAGTGCTACAACAAAACCAGCTGATGAGTCTCTAGTAGAATATTATATACTACAACACTTTATCCACCAATAGCAATGTTTGTAAAAAGGGTTGGTAAAGTTACATTGGTAGAAAACTATGAAGAAACCAAGAAAGTAGAGGCAAATCTGGATAGTATCGCAAGGCATACTCTAGAACCTGAGTTGAAACATACCACAAGCAAAAGGCCTTTACCGTTAACTAAGGCTAAAGAAGAACACCCTAATGAGCTATAAAATGTGGTGAAAATGGTGTAGAAATTGTCAAACAAAATAGTAGACATGGAAAAGGATGAGGGAACTAGTTCTTATAGAAATCCATTCAACCCTTATTACAAAATAAGGAAGAGAGTGGAACCACCTGTACATAATTATGTTGTTTTAAATTTTAATGAAATGGGCATGGATCATTTATGTACTTTTCACCAAGAACATCATTATGAAAAAAATTGTCCACAGTGGATAAATTCAATGACTCTTTAAATAAAATTACGCTTTTTTTTCCAGGAAAAAAATAAATTCAATGACTCTGGTTATGAATCAATTGTTAGATGCCCAACTGGTAGATCCTGAAGAGGAAGAAGCCCAAACTAATGAACCATAACAAACAAACAAAGAAACCACTATGGTATTATGGGATTGGGTGCCTACTTTGGGGCTAAGTGAAGATGAACCTACTGAGGAAATTCAAGTGTCATCAGTTAATGTTATGACTAGAAGTAAAGGGTCAGTTGTGGATGAAAGTTTAGTACTGCCTAAAATAAAATAAAATAAAGATAAAGGAAAACATGAAGAAAATTCTCAGTACTACTCAAACAACACCTAACCCTAATCCGACAAATATAAAAGAGACAATCCCAGCAGTTAACAAACCAATGAAGATGGTGATAAATAAATCTAAAGGTACTATAAAAGTCTTGGTAAAATAGGACATGGGGTATGATATCGTAGAAGACATTAAGAAAACAAAAGCAAATATCTCTCTATTCGAACTATGTAATATGTCTCAACAAAGGAGGAAACTTCTAGAAGCTTTTGATCCACAGCCTAATAGTATCACCAAAGCTATCGAATCTGATATTGAGATTAATGAAGCAAGCATTGGAGGAAAATCTAAATCTCAAACTTTGCCATTTTTGCTGTCATTTGAAATTTTTAATCATAATGTGCATAATTGTTTGGTAGATTCTGGAGCTTCGTTAAATGTCATGCCACTTTCAATATGTTAGAAGATTAACGGTCAACCCACACCATCTCCATCTCTAATAATTCAGCTAGATAGATATGTTGTTAAAGTCATAGGGGAAATGAAAGATGTGTTGATTCAATTATCTGCAGACCCTAGAGTGTTTCAATTCATAGATATCATGGTGGTTGATATACCGGAAACTTATGAATTAATTTTAAGCAGGGACTGGTCAACGAAAATCAATGGATATTTTGCAACTGATTGGTCTCACATGTGGCTGCCACACCAAAATGTTCAAAATCATATTAAGATACTAAGGGAACCACACATGAAACATAATGTGACTCAGTTGGAAGGAAAGAACAAACCTGTGAATTTCTCATCTTCAGTTTTGGGAAACTACTCTTTGGAGCTTGAACCAGGAAATTATCAAGCCAAACAAGTCAGTCAGGAATCAGATATGTAGTCCGATTTCCTTTGATTTTCACGGACTGATGATATTGATTGTAATATAGTAGACTTAGTTATTGATGTAGGAGCTGCTACTAACTCTATAAGATTTAGAAGATAGATTTTGGGTTTTGCATTTTAATGGTTCTAAAACACAAGAGGGATCAAGGGTTGGTTGTGTCCTTGTTGAACCTAAAAAGAATAAATATTTCCTCTCTTGTAGACTAGAGTTTGAATGCACAAATAATACTACTGAGTATGAAGCTCTAGTTCAAGGTCTGAAGAAATCCATTGGGTTAGAAGTAAAAAAATGAAATTTTTTGGTGATTCTGAGATAGTTGTTAGACAAGTAAGAAACATCATTCATTGTTTATCTCCACATCTTAAAGGATACGAGTCTGGGGTATGGAATTTGATTATGCACTTCAATGCTTTCAATATAAATGCAGTACCTAGATTGCAAAACGTTGGAGCTGATTTATTAGCTACTTATGCATCTATATTAGTACCAACTAATAACAAGTGTTCTATTGAATTGATTCTCAGGCCATCAGTACCTGACAATGTTACAAATCTGAGGGTATTCGATGACGATGAGCGGATTATCAATTTTTTGACAAATGAAGTTTCTTTTAAAGAATCAATAATTCATGAAGAAGAACATTTGTCAGGTTTACAAAATGAAGATGTCGTTAAAGGAAATTTCATGCCTAAAGCGGTAAGATCCCTCGAAGAGATGTTTGATTTGCAGATAAAATTTTGGAAACCAACCAACGTGAAGACGAACAGTTCATCAATGCAATTTGAGCTGGTAAATCTGGGATCATAAGCCGAACACAAATATGTCAATTTGGGAAATGTTGCTCTCCTGGAGAAAGATGTAAGTTCATCAAGTTGTTTCAACAATATAAAGACAACTTTGCTTGGACGTATGAAGATTTGAAGACTTATGACACTCACATCATCCAGCACGTCATTCCCATCAAAACAGGAGCAAAACCATTTCAGCAACAACTTAGAAAGATGCACCCGAAGTTAGAACCTCTAATCCAAGACAAAGTAAATAAGTTATTGGACACAAAGATCATGTTCAAGGTTCGACATTCCGAATGGGCGGCCAATCTAGTCCCGGTGAGAAAAAATTCAGGAGAAATAAGGTTGTGTGTCGACTTCAGGAACTTAAATAGAGCATCAGATAAAGATAACTGTCCAGTTCCACCAATGGAAGAGATTTTACAAATGGTTTCAGGCTCAAAAATGTTCTCCCTATTAGATGGATTTTCAAGTTATAATCAAGTATTAGTAGCCGGACAAGACCAATTAAAGACAACATTTCATACAAAGTGGGGAACATTCACTTATAGAAGAATGCCTTTTGGCCTCATGAACGTCGGAGCCACGTTTCAGAGGACCATGGACATTGCATTCAGAGGTTTAAGTGGCCACTGTGTAGTTGTGTACTTAGATGACGTAACCATTTTTTCCAAGAGAAGACCATGTTTTCCACTTGAAACAAATTTTTGACCGTTGTAGAAAATAGGGTATGTCTCTGAACCCAAAGAAGAGCATATTCATAGTTCTTGAAGGAAAATTGTTGGGACACATCATCTCAAAGAAGGGAACCTCAATAGATTTAGAGAGATTTGAGGCTATAACTCAGATTCCCATGCCCCATAATAAGAAAGCTATGCAATCATTTATGGGCACAATAAATTTTGTTCGGAGGTTTGTCCTTGATTTTGCTCAAATTGTGAAACCTCTGCAGAAAATGGTGAAGCAAAGTGTACAGTTCAAATGGACTGACATTGAGAAAGATGCCTTTAAATATATCAAAACAAAAATAGCTCATGCATCTTCCTTGAGGAGTCTAGACTTTGAAAAGGACTTTATCTTATATACCTTTGCTTCAGACAACTCTCTCGCAGCAGTGCTTACGCAGAAAGGAGAATTGGAAGACAAATACCCAATGACGTTCATGAACACTGGATTAGAAGGGGCTGAATTGAATTACCCAGCCATGGAGAAACAAGCATATGCAGTTGTTAAGGCAACAAAACAATTCAAACCGTATATTTTAAAAAATAGAACAAAAGTTGTAGTTCCTCACCCGACTATTAGGTCTCTTTTTGTGCAGAAAGGATTGGGTGAGCGAAGAGGGAATTGGGTGACTTCCCTACAGGAGTATGATCTGGAATTCAAACCAACTACCATTATCAAAGGTCAAGGGTTGTGCAAGTTGATAGCAAAAAATCACACTGATAAAGATTCTAATTTGGAGAATGAAGCTAGGTTGAACTTGATTGATGTATGTCCTATCTTTATTGCTCCTGAATCTTGGTACAGAGATCTGGTGTATTATCTTCAGCAAGGATATCTAACGGAGCATTGGAACTCCAAGAAAAGAAGGGCACTTCATTTGAAGTCGGACTCCTATCAAATAATGAATGGAGTGCTTTTCACAAAAAAATATGATGGAGTTTTTCTCAGATGTCTGGAGAGAGAGGATGCCTCTAAAATAGTCAAAGAATTGCATGACGGACCAGCGAGAGGACATTATTCTGGGGATACCACATCTCATAAGATACTTAAAGTTGGATATTACTAGCCAACGTTGTTTGAATATGCCCATGCCTATGCAAGAAAATGTGATGTATGTCAGAGAAGTAGTGGCAGATTGTCAAAAGCGGCGGGACCGCTACAACCTGTTACTATTTCAGAGCCATTAAAGCAGTGGGGCATAGAATTTACTGGGGAAATCAATCTGAATTCTTCGTTACAACATCAATATATCCTTACGACTATAGATTATTTCACACAATGATTTGAAGCGATCCCATTACGCAAAGTGAATGAGGATGCAGTCATCAACTTCCTCCAACAAAATATTATGACCAGGTTTGGAGTTCCAATTTCCCTTGTCTTTGATAATGCATCTTATTTCTCATATGTAAAAATAATTGAGTTTGCTTATGAAAAGGGAATTAAGTTACATCACTCAACAAATTATTATCCTCAGGGAAATGGTTTAGCAGAATCAACAAATAAGAACCTTATCCGAATTTTGAAGAAAATTGTTATTGAAAATTAGAGAAATTGGCACTCATCCCTTCCAAATGCACTATGGGCAGATAGGGTCACCCCAAAGAATTTCATAGGAGTATCTCCCTATACTCTAGTGTATGGAAAAGAAGTTATTTTTCCCCCAAACATTATGCTCCCATCTTCACAGTTAGCTCAAGCCTCAAGGGGTTCCAGTAACGAAGTTTTACAAGCACGAATTGACACTTCGTTAAAGCTGGAGGAATTATGCCAAAAGGATAAAGATAATTTCAATCAACATCAAGTTATCATCAAAAGATGGTTCGACAAAAGAAAATCTGGTACAAGAAACTTTGATGTAGGAGACCTGGTTCTCAAATGGGATAATCTACATGTAGAAAAGGGCAAACACACAAAGTTCCAACATTTATGGATTGGCCCTTTTCTAATCGCTGAAAATTTAGACCCTGCAACTTACGAATTGCAATATTTACAAGGGCGGGAAGAAATTATTCCTGTAAATGGCCTTTGTCTCAAACATTACTTCACTTAAGTCGTAGGAATACTTTGTACATATTTAGAACTCTGTTTTTCTTGATTCTTTTAGTTTGTTTATTTTCCTGTTTGTTTCACCTTATTTCATAGCCTTAGTTTGTTTGCTTTTAATAAACCAGCTCAATTTTTGGTGTTTGGAAGTATAAGCATCTGATTAAACTTAAAATATTTGGATGTTAGGAATTTCTTATGGAAAAGAGAAAATGGTAAAGTTCGATCATGATGAGATTCTTTAACTGTTGACAGGCGATGGAAAGGGGAGCTAATCCTTAAGCCCACATTTGAATCATTATAACCCTTATGAAATAACCAAGGCTCATGAGGTCTAGAGTACTATTTTGGGGTTTCATCCATTCTCACACTAATACCTGTCTTAGGAAGCATATCATGATGGACCCACGAAAAGGAAGCAGGTCTAATCGATGTATGGTATTCAAAATGATCCCATTGCTACAAAACAAAGAGGCCAAGAGGCTTAGATTGAAAAGTCAATTTTCCAAAATATTCAGTCTTCAATTAAAAAAAATAAAAAATAAAAATGATGCTGAATAAATAAATCATTAGACCAAAAGGGTTGTCAAAACAACAAATATCAGCAAGGTTCTTCTCCATCCGTGAGCATGATAAGCAAACAAATTTCTCACTCACACAAAAGGACATTGTGGATGGAAGAACCTATAACAAATTCTCAAAGTAAAAGAAGCAATCAAGGAAGACTCAGAAGACATTTTCAGTCATAAAGAAAGCATCAAAAGAATGCTTATAGCATCAGAATGAGGAACAAACGAATACATCTGTCTTATTATGTACGATCCTGTGGAGTCGTATTTGGTGGCAACCTAAAGATAGGGGGTAAAATGAACTTCATACTCTAGCCCCAGGAGAGTTATCATGACACTGGACTTGTGGTTACCTTACCGTCCAAAGGAATGGAATCAAATGTGATGCTTGAGAGTTGCATCCCTGAATAAATCTAGTTTAAAGAAGTCTCGAGAAATACACACTTACACATGTTTCCCAACTCAGATAAGCCCTCCCTGCATACCTAGTCTTTCCTAGAAGCTTGAGCATAAGTTTTTTTCCTAATCCTGAAGTATCAATTTGGTAAAAATCCTTAGGCGAGACCTTGGAAACATGCCTTATATGAAAAAATCCACTTTCGATTTCAGATAAAAAACCAAGGACGAACCCGCAAAGATCAATGGTCAAGAAAAGCGGGAGCGAAAAAGCGGAAGCGAAAAGATTAAGGTTGAACTTCGTGAAAGTTGGAAAATCCGCATTTCGATTTCCGCTTTCCACAATTAGCGGGAGCAGAAATGCGGAAGTGGAACGTTGAAGTTTAAACTTCGTGAAAATTGGAAAATCTGCTTTCTGATTTCCGCTCTCCACAATCAGTGGGAGAGGAAATGCGGAAGCGAAAAGTTAAAGTTTAAACTTTGTGAAAGTTGGAAAATCCGCTCTCCGATTTCTGCTTTCCGCAATCAACGGCAGTGGAAATGCAGAAGCGGAAAATTAAAGTTTAACTTTGAAAAAATTGGCAAACCCGCTTTCCGAAAGGGCGGAAGCGGAAAGTTTAAACTTAAACTTCGAAAAATTGGCGAACTCGATTTCCTCTTTCTGGAAGAGCGAAAGCGGAAAGGCGAAGGCGGAAAGATAGAAGTTAATCTTGATGAAAGTTGGCTTATCCGCCTTCCGATTTCCGCTTTCCGTTATTTCCACGAAAAAGAGTTGTCGAGGCCACATGATCTAACAGATCAAATCAAACCCGATCCATCTTTTGAGATGATCTGAGCCGTTCAATCTATGTTTTTGTTTTTTTACTATGAACCATTGGGGAAATTGAGAAATTTTCCTCTCGAAGCTTAAATTAAATAAAATTGTTTGTGTGACACGGCGCTGGTCATTATCTTTTTTCTGTTTAATAATCGATGCATATCATTAAATTGAAAATATTGTGAATTGTTGTTGTTTCCAGATCAGATATATTTGTCACTATGTCTTCTTTATGTATCGCAGGTATTATTTCTCACCAAGTTCGAATGCAGGAAGCGTGAAACGGACGTAGGAGCAGGGGATTAATCACCAAGGGACAACACACGTGGAAGTGCAGCAACGTGATTGGTGCTTGAGCCAACTGACAAGCTAAGCGAATAAGAAGCTTGGAAATATCTAAGGTTAGGGCGGATGAAAGGTCACAACGCGACGGATAGAAGTAATAAATAGGGGTGCATAGCACCATATAGAGGAATTTTGGTTGTTGAAAAGAATACTGGATTATTTTCGTAAAAGAGCTAACTCTTTGCTAATAATAAGGATCAATTTTATAGAACAAAGGCCTGCACAGAGATCTAAAACAGAATGTGTGGAATGCATCTTGTAGAACTATTTCTTCTTCCTTCTGCACATCATACAGTGAGATTGTTCTAACTTCTTGGAACTAATTCTTTGTCCATGAATGGTCTGTTGTCTGTATAAATGTCTTTGTAATGACAGGGTAATAAATGGTTTAATTATATTAGAGCTATCTTTGGTATTATTTCTGTTGTGAATGTGATTATTGTGTTGGAAGAACTATATGTTAGTATATTACTCTGAACTCTAAATTTGCTCCTTGTAGGGATAGAATAGATTAGTTTTAGAATACAATAGACCTGCATTTAGCTTAGGCATCTACATTTCATCCTTTTAAACAAAAAAATTACATAAACGGTGGACTGGGCCACAACTTGTAAAAGATTTAAACAACTTAATCTACGGCAGCCGGACCGCAAACCGGACAGATTCCCTACACCAAACGGTGGATGATCTAATTGGGATTGTTTTCCGGGGAGAATCCCTACTGTCAGTACCTGGCATTTTTCTAGGCATCAACACTGCAGTGGTAGGTGAGAATTAGGTGAGAACTAGCGCCTTCCCACATGCAGCCATGCATAACTGGTGCTAACTGAAATAGAGATGAACTAACTGAATGTAACTAAAGAGTAACTAAGCTAAACTAGTTACCAACTCCCAACAACTGAAGGAGGTTGGTGACGGGACTCCCAGTGGCTCCTAAAATGTAGGGATTGGCCTAGGAGGCACCTAAACTAATGCATGCAAGTGCAGTAAGTCTCAATTAGCCTCTATCGGTGTTCCCCACACTCTAGTGATTGGTACATGTGGCACCATTAGGCCAAGTGGACCCAATAATTAATAAAAGACTCCTAAGTTAGGCTAAAATAATCTAATAGACAGTTTGGTCAAGGGAGGATTATAAATCCTAACATATTCATCATAAGGCTAGCAACCAAGCAATCATTAATGGAAACACGTGGTTGTATCGGTACCTCGATGGGTTATGAGTATTAGTATTGGCTTCTAATCTTGCATATTTAATTATTGAGTTGACATCCATTTGTTGCAATCCTCTGACCCAAACAATCTACCGAAGAAACTTGAAATAAATCGCGGAGACGATCACATCTCATTTCAGGTATATTTTTAGTCCTTTGATACAATGATTTGTACCTACATGTATTATTAGTAATTGTCAATTAAATTTTCTATTGATTCATGTAGGGTAGTGTACTGAGCTCCACAGTGTCAATGTAATTGTAGTGCAAATATGTGGAGGTTGCAAGAAATGAACATCAAACACATGAAGCAAATCATAGGGGAAGGATGGATATACATGGATCAACTCTTCATCCAGTTGCATTTAATGTTTGGAACTGTGAGAATCTTCTAGTGGAGTTGATTGTAGGGTTTGCATTGGCTTGTATTGTAAGGTTACTTTATAATCAATAGACTTCTATCATAGGCATTTAAAATATTGAGCTATGTATGCAGATTAAGTCAATAGCGATCCAATAAATGATTATCGTAAATGCAAGCCCAAGGAAAAATGATTACCTCCATAGAAACCGAATTCGATATCGAATGTTGTCTTCAATGGATCATATTCTCTTATTATTTATTGATGGTTCCAGAGGTTAAATCAAGCTTGGAAAAATAAAAAGTGTCTATTGGTTGAACTGGTAATATTCAATACATGTCAAAATATATGTATTGTTGCAGCTTGTAGGTATGTATGCACAATGGTTGAAGAACATAAACATGGTCGAAGAGTTTATCTTAACTAGTTAAAGGTTGAAGGCAACCAATTGAAAGTTGAAGGTGGTGTAGTAGAATAAAGGAAGTTAGCAAGCGGTGTAATGAGATGGTGATTAGCTCGAAAGATGAGGCAAAATGCAACAGTGATAAGAAGGTTGAGGATAAGGCCAAGTACAAAGGAAAATGATTAATGTCATAGGTGAACTAATATCAATTGAACGATGAGCGTGGTAGCCAAGAATTTCGTAGTTGCTCTAAGTATAAGAGGTAAAGTTGATGATGCCTAAAAACTTTGGATATCAGATGCACATGAAATAATGAAATATCAAAACTTTGGTTAAAATGGACAAATGATGACTAAACTATTAGTTGGTCAAAGTAACAAATACTTGGTCAATGCATAACTCATCACTAGATGCATTTCCCATTGGTAGGCATAACAATGACCATTAATGTCAAAATATTTATGAGGTGGTATATTACATGAAATTACAGTAGCAATAAAGGTAAACTAAAGAGATGATGGCATGTCTCAATGTACTCCTCCATTCCAAAAGATTTAGAGAGGTACGAAAGCGATGCTAATTTATTCTAATGATTGTGACTCGTCACAACAAAAATGGTATGAAAATATATAAAAACTACAAAGTAACACTATAATTTCAAATTTTCAATAGGCATCATCTCACATAACAATTGATCTTTGAGAGGTTTGAATCAAGAAAAGAAAAAACCCTACCATGAATTTGCATCTAGAAGGTTTAGATTTATATAAAATAAAAAGCGGGCATTCCTATCCCCTTTGGCATATGAATAACGAGCTTGTGGGGAAGATGAGTAAAGCTATTGGCATCTGCCAATGGAAGTTTAGCGAGTGCTTCCAATCAGAAGTTCATTGTTTCCCAACTTTCCTACCTTTGTTTCATGGTCTATTTTGTACGAGGAAGGGCAAGGTTTATAATGAGTAACTGGAGTTGAACCCAAACTTGTTTCAAAGGGTGAAGGCATGTATTTTTTGTTCTTGTTTCCACTATTGTTAATAGATGTAATAGCCGATAGTCATTTATCACAAGTCTGTGAGAAGAAATCGTTGAAGGGAATTTGCATCCAGTGTAGAATGGATGAGGTGCAACATATTGTTCCATGTCATTGTTGCATGCATCCTTTGAAGCGTGTTCCTTCCTTGGGATGCATGCCTAACTTGCAAGTGGCCATGGCCCAAACATGGAAAATCTAATTAGTTCATGTATGCTTAACCAAATTTCCATGCTTGTCAACTCATGGTGCTAGCACTTTCTAAAAACAACACCTCATGACACTACATAAGATATACATCACATGAGGTATGCCAAGTCATTCATTGCTTCAATCTGATTGATATATGATTTTAAAAATTTATTTTATGCATATTATTCCTGAAATATGCATGCATAAATATATATTACACCATTTTTAATTGGAAATATAATTTATATTAAATACACAAAGTAGTGAATGGAGCTAATATATTATAGAAGTATTAAGTATTCCTTCCAAATTATGGGTTATTCAATAAATATTTATATTTTTATCGATTATTCACTTTTTATTTACCAATTGGTAGCATGTTTGAATGCTCTAATGTACTCTGCACAATCTAATTATAATATGGTTGGAGTCTGTGTAATGAGAATGGTGAAAGTTTTGCAAAAGATGTATTATTCACTTGCGGAAGAGGGTCTTGGTTTACATAGTTTTCTTGACAATCGACCCCAAGTGCAATGTTCACAACTCCAGCTTCATTCTACAATTACTAAAAGAAACTCAATAATGTATTGAAGGTGTTATCCATAAACGTGTATTTTTTTCCAATGAAAGTCACAATAAAGATTGGTAAATATAAAAAACAATTGTTGTTTCTTTAGAATAACATTTCAATTTTAGAAAATCAAAATTATGTCTTCCTTAATGAAGTCACCGAGGGGTCTTTTTTTGTTGGGATGGAACATAAACACAATTGCATATGCATATGTGATTCTCGTATATATGAGACATGTGATGGCCAAGGCCATTCATTAAAATGTATGAAGGACATTATGCTCCTCTTTAGTTTTTGTTAATTCTTAAGACTGGTAGTAAACTAGGATCCAAGGTTGAGAATCAACTTTGGGAGTTAATTAGCCAAAAACAATTTAGTTTCATACTAAGAGGTTTTTTTTTTAACTTGGATAGAAACCGCAACTATAAAAACTTTTGTCACTTGTGATTAGCTTTGTACATCACATCATGAAATTAATACTAAAAAGATTGTGTAACTTTGAAACAAATGGTAGTTTTTTTGTGTAACTAATCCAATACAACGGTACAGTGAAAAGCCAATAGAAGTTAAATATTGTAATCAAAGGGTTTGTTGAAGATCTTGAATGGCAATAATGATGTCAATAGGGTAGATAGACCCTACTAGAATGGTCATCTATATATTAAGGCAAGGCCCATTCTATAGTAGCATAGATAAAAATTCATTAACATATTATAGTAGCATAGATAAAAATCCATTAACATATTTTACTTTATGTCAAACCATATGTTAGTAATATATATAAAGTATTCGAATAAAGTAAATTTGTATCCATTTTTAGGACATATTTATTAAGAACTGATATGAACATAGGTATAAAAAGAAGCATCTGTAAATGTTTTGTCAAAATTAAACTACAATAAAGAGTCCAAATGAGGCTTTTGAGATTCCAAATTCTCCGACCAATGTAAAATTAGGTACCAACTTTTTTGAACCACCTTGAGGTTTGAACCGATGTATATTTTGAAAAAAAATCATTGTTATTTATGTGCTTTGCAATCTTTTTGGATAAAAGATGGAGCTTAGATATATAGAAAATACTCTATAACAATTGAAGACAAGCATGGTGTTTGAATGTAAAATGGGATGAAGAGTAAATATAATAGTGAAGCACACTTAATTTCCTCCTATGATTGAGTTTGGAAGTTTCAACTATAAATCCCATCCCTCATCCTTATTGGCATTGGTGTTGAATTCAATTGTTAGGTATTTAATCTTCATTAAAATCAAATCATAATTGTTTCTTAATAAGACATTAATTCGTCCCTCATTCTCCTTAGCATCGACATTGGATTCAACTATCAAGTATTTAATATTCATTGAAATCAAACCTTAATCATCTATTTTTCATACTTCAAGCATGGAGGTCTAAAGAAAAACAAGTATGAAATCTCTGTTGTGAAGGAAAGATGATCCAAGGAGAAGGATTAAAGCTTAAGGAAGCTTGGAAAAAATGCAATTGGATCTCACATGTCTAGAGAAGGTTTAATATTTTTTATGCTTAGTGCCACATATGTATCTTGAGGTCATGCGCTTCACTTTTATAGCTAAGCTATAATGTTTGGTTCATTATTATCACAATAGGGTCATAGAAAAGCAATAAGATTACATGTAGTGTTAGAGGGCATGTTGTCAAATGCACAAATGAAGTGAACTTGGCGAATGGAAAATTATAATTATTGAATTACTTCAGGACACTAACAAATAGAGAAGACATCCACCTACACCAAGGCTAATTAAGTCACATCATAACCTTTTTTTTTTTTCTTTCCAAGAATTTTTATATTTGATAAGCTAAATTCAAAGTAAAGATTAATTTAGCCTTTAAGATCATGTCTACATTTCAAAACAATCTGACACTTATTCTAATTACATAACATAATCATGGGGACGAGAATTATTCTCGTTTTAAAAACATAGTCATACCCTAATAAACAAAAACCTTTAAATACCATCCTTCACGTCTTATCATGACCTATAAACAAATAAAAATTAAATATGTGAATTTGTATAATTGCAAAATAATTTATATTTCAAAAATCAAAATAATAAATGTTTTATTTAAAACATATGATATTTTTTTCAAATAAATTAAGTTTCAAATACGGAGAACAATATTCAACATGCAGCAGAATAATAAATGCTATGGCGGCTGCATTCTGGGTCGTTGGATTTCAAACAGGTTGAGATCCAACAACCCACAGTGCAGGCACCACAGCATTTATTACTCTGTTGCATGTAAAATATTTTTTGCCTTCAAATACTACTCGTTACTATAATACCTACTTTGCTAGGTATTATTAATGTCATATCATTTGTTAGCCATCCATATTTATGGGGAACTGAATTCATGTGAAAGCGTTCATTGAATTATAAGGAAGGAATAAAAAGACAACAAGTATTTACTTAAACAAATTGCCTAATTAATATGTAGTAAAAAAATGTCATTTAATTATGATATCAAGTGATTTAGTGGAATTTTAATATGAAAATTGTCATTGATTTTAATGTAAATTTTCATTATTTTAAATTCCTATAAATCTAAGTCAAAGTATATATGAAATTTGAATGGTTTTTATTTTTTTGTTAAATGTGATGAATATTACCAAATTTATTATCAATTCATAAAGTTTCTAAATATACTGGAACACCAGTTCTAATAGTAATTTTTACTATTAAAGGAAAACGAAGCTAACAACATTATCATATCTGAAAACCTATTGCGATGGATTTGGAAGATTGTCTCTCTCATTTACCCAATAGCAAAAGCATGAGAGCTGAAAACATTATCATATTAAGTTTAAAAGGAAAATGTGGACCGATACAAATACTGAGTGTTATCTCCCAAAATACATTTATTTTAATGGTAGGAAGAATCTTCTTGTGTAATGAAAGATATGAGTATCAGTGACAATTTGAAAGCCTCTATTTTTTATTTGGATGAAAATTTTACAAGTTATAGCTTTTGGTGGCTTAGGCGAGGACTATTATAGCTCATTAGCCACCGAAAAGCTATGTTTCGACGGCTAAACAGTGGAACGCGGGGCAAAGGCGAACCACCAAAAGTGGTATGAGCAAGCAGAGTCAAAGTAACACTTTTGGTGGCTTAGGAGAGACTGCAGAAAACTCATTAGCCACCGAAAAGGGGCGCTTTCGACAGATTGGAGAGAGAAACAAGAAAGACTTTAATTGTCGAAAACGAGTGGCGAGCAGCATTGGGAAAAGTACATTCGGTGGCTTAGGCGAGGCTCAGAACGTCTCATTAGCCACCGAAAAAGGTCGCTTTCGGTAGATTAGAGAAAGGTGCAACACATATGCTAACCACCGAAAGCAGGAAGATAAGCATCAGGTGAAAAACCCTTTTGGCGTTTTAGGCGAAAGCTAGGGCATTTTCTTAACCACCGAAAGAACAGGTTTTCAACAGTTAAAAAGGTTTTCTGACGAGGTAGTTATCTGCCGAAAGTAGAAGTTCACCACGGTGACGGGGTAAAAGTTCCGACGGCTTAAGCAAGAAAGACAATGTTTCGTTAGCCACCAAAGCTGGCTTTTCGGCGGCTAGCTGACAAACTCCCGGAGGATATTAACCACTGAAAGGGAAAAATAAGGAAACGGTTAGCGAACTGTCACATGTGACCCCGTCAGCAAGAAAAATGATCATTTGTGAGTGTGACTAACCACCGAAAAGATCTGGGCTTGCGTGACTGTGTGGGGAAATGAGTGAAGAAGGCCATTATGCGACTGGCAAAGGACTGATATGACTGCAAACCCTTAGCATTCCTCCACCTATCCAAAGGATCATCAAATAACCATCGAATGCTCTAGCTGAAGTAGGTTACGGTTATGTGGGAAAAGAGATCTAGAGGATCGAGTTGCTGTCATCATTTTTGTGACCTCAACCTCCATAACAACATAAAACCCTCATAATCAATGCCTAAAGACTCCATCTGATTTCATTTTCGAAATTGTCATTTTCTCCACCTAAAAAAAAAACTAGCTCTAAAATAAGCAGCCTGTTAAAGCATACTACATACAGGCCTAAAGGTACATTTTTGAAGAAACCCTAATAATTTTTGCAAAACAAGGCTTTCAGTGGCTTAGGCGGACGTTGGGGTAGTTCATTAACCACCGAAAGCGCCATTTTCGGCAGCTAACATTTCCGATAGACTGGCCCCTTAACCACCGAAAGCGGATAGAGGCTTAAAGGCAAGTTTTGGCGTACAATACCGGTTTTGGGTAACTACAGATGGTTCATGGATGTAGTCTAAAGATAAAAGGAGCTGAGGGAAGCATCAGAAAAGGGTATGTGTGAGATCCACTATGACATAACAGCGCCAAAAGACACCAACCCTATCTGCAAAAAGGAAATCAGTAGTTTAACTCGCAGAGGACCAGCAGCAGTGATCACCAGAAATTGCTTCAGTTATTAATTGTTCATTCAGTGAACTAAACCTTCATTATAGTTAGACAAATAGTTAGGTAGGGTTTCAAACCCTAATTTTCAAAAAACTGTTACTTTGTTTATTTTTGTAAAAAAAAAACAGATCCAGGGTTTAGGATCTGTATATTTTGTAAAAGGCTATAAAGCCTAAGACTATTTTTATAAAAAAGGTTTGACTTCGGGGATTTATAAGCCTATACTATTGTCAACTTCTTATTTTGCTCATTCTTAAATATAAGCTCTTTTGTTATGATTTGTTCAGCCTTCATCTCTATCTTTACTATACTTATGCCTAAAAGTGTATTTAGGTTACTTTCAAGTTGATTAATAACTAATAGCGTCATCCTATTGGTGTGATAATGTGATTTGATTTATAAGTACCATCCTTGTTATGATTTAGCCATTTATATGCATCTATTTTGTATGTAAATCTGCTAGCCTTATGAGTTCTCCATCCCTGCACATTATTATCAACTTTTGAACAGTTGTAACTAAAAGCCTTGTAATTGAGTGAGTTTCATGCATGTCTTGAGAGTGGAAGGTTATATAGGTCACCTGACTTGATCCATATCAGAAAACCCTAAAAAACATTTTAAGTTACCAGGCATCCTCGAGCTACAACCTAGAGGAGTTTCCTGGAGTGATAACAAATTGGCGTCACTGCCAGGGAAAGGAGACTGAAGCTCAGCTTCCTTGGGAGACGACATAGATCCTTGCTTTGATGATAGACAAAGCTTGGACACTATTCTAGTTGTAATCATCTATCTGGATACTCCATTGAAATAAGGTGGCTTTAAGAAGACCAAGTACCAGAGCAAACCCTAAGATGCCACCAGCAACACCTGTTTCAGATCCAGAAGAAATTTTGAGAAGAGCTAGGGCTTTACTAAGACAAACCAGCAGTGCTACACAAGAAGCCACATCAGGTATTTCAAGAAATTTTTTTGCTATTATTTCTTCTGCAGAAACACTTAATTCTCAGGAATTCATAAATACATCAGAAAATCCTAGGGTTTGGGCATCTTCAAGCACTACTGCTTGTGAAGATCCAATCCCTGGTGACTCCATTGGGATAAGTATACCACCACCACCTTCTCAGCAAGTACCTTCATCAGTGCTACCTTCCTCAACCCTATCCATACCCATTTTCAAAATGGCTTCCCCTCAATTGACCAAAATGGAAAGGATCCTGGTAGCTAGGTATGCCCCCCTAAATTTGTCAAATCCCCTCTCTACCATGCCTACTGGAGATTACCTCAAGTATATGCCGAAGTTCACAGGAGAAGGAGATTTCACAGCTGAAGAACATCTAAAGGCATTTTACAGTTATGCTGAGAATATTAACATAGAGCAAGAAGATGGAATATTAACATAGAGCAAGAAGATGTATGCACTAGGGTTTTTGTGCAAATCCTGGATGGTCAGGCTAGGAAATGGTTTAAGGAACTGCCTGCTGGATTAGTGGCAGGCATTGAGGCGCTAGATGACATCTTCCTAAAGCATTGGGGAGAGAGGAGAGACCACCTCTACTATATCACAGAGTTCAGCAACCTGAAAAGAGAAAATGGGGAGTTTGTCTCCAACTTCACCAAGAGGTTCAACAATATGTACAACAATATCCCCACTGAAATCAAGCCCACTGATACCTCAGCTAGGATAACTTATGCAAATTCCTTTGACTCTGATTTCTGCCTACTTCTCAGAGAAAGGAGTTCTGCCTCCTTATCACTCATGCAAGATGCTGCCCTAGAGGTAGAATCAAACATTTTGGCATCTCAGAAGGTCAAAGGAAAGATTGACAGGAAGAAGCAGCCAACAAACCCTATTGGGTCTTCTTCATCAAAGGACAAGATTGACAAAATGACAAAATTATTAGATAACCTTACTGCTGAAATGTCTAAATTGAAGGACCAAGGACAGATGCCTGTGAGGGGTAAAGTGTGAAAACCCCAAATTTTTTGAAAAATTAAAAAAAATTGAAATACAGCTAAATATCATAAATGCAGTCAACTAATTGTTTAATTAGTTATGTGTTACTGAATTCATTATCTGGATTATTTATTTGATTATGTTTATCTTTATAGAACAGTTCTTTTTCAGTATACTGACTTGTTTTCTCTTTGCGACCACAAGGTGGAACTGTCATGAAAATTCTGGGCTTACTTAGCTTTCGAGCTAATGCAGAAGTTTTTCCTTCTCTTACAGACTTACAGGTAAGAAGTTCAGGTGTTGCTTGTCAAAATTCTAAAGCATTCAATTATAAGTTCGTCGCACAAAATAACTCAGTAAAGAATATAAATGCTAAACAAATTCCAAAGCTTATTGAGGTAAAATCATTAAACTGTCCTTCTTTTTAGACTCTAAGTAATGCGATTCAGTTCTATCAGTAGTGGTTATAACTGCCTTCTTTCTAGTGGATGTAAATTTATAGTTCTTAATGCTTACTGAACTATTCGAAGTCTACACTATCCGTCAAGTGTAAAGATGCCTTAAATATTTCCTTGCAACAGATTAAGAATGGCAAGGTTATTAAATCAATGGTCAAATTTAAAATGTGCGTAATTACTAAATATGTCTTGATTGATTTGGTTACTTCTTGATATGAACGTAGTGTATAATGATGAAGAGTTTATGTACCAAATCTTACTTCCATTCCTTTGAAGTTTACAAGGGTTATAATCTTATTTCATATCATAATCAATTAAATTTTACTAGTGTTGGAGGATTAAATTCTTCTGTACTATAATCGCTTTAGAGAGTAACAATCAGTTAAGGTTAACATATATCATTAAATTTCAAGGTTAAGCCCTTATGTATTTTGAGACTTATCATGCTCAAAGTAACCATGCTAGTTCCATAATTAATCATTCAACGGTAATGAGACTAACACTATCAAGAAAGATCTTTACCATAGAATGATTATATAAATTTCTTTTATAACATAACAATTAGGCTATCTTGGATAAAGTTAAAGTTGGTTTAGTAAATAAATGCCATGTTTATAAAACAAAGGGGTCATAGGATAGACCTCACTCATGAAGAGTCTAAGGTTTACTCTTAAATCTAAGTTCTATAATCCTTGACTATAATGCCTCCTTTATCTCCTTTACACACATAATATACTAGATTAAGTATTGATTTTACCTTTGTCTAATGTTACAAATACTGGGTTGAATGAATACTTGCTTGAGAGTAAGGCTCTCACTAAGAAAATAGATGTTATTACTTTCTTTTATAACATACTTATACGGCTCTATTCTACCATGTTTATAATTGTTTGATGGATAAAAGAAGATGTTCCATAGCATAGAAAGAAGGGTTATGCAAAGGACCACACCATAGTGAACACAAAGTTTAACCTTTATCTAAGAAGTATAAACGTTGGTTAAATCATTATCAAAGTTGTAAAGTGTTGGATCGTAATACTCTCCACGACTTGGATGATTGATAAAGCATAGTTTGAGTACTAATAATTTCTTTGCTTCCATGCAATCATGTATAATAGGTTGACTTTGGAGTAAAGACTATGGTAGAACCTTCGCAATCAGCACGAATGATTGGTATCCTTGTCCTCTTGTGATTGCTCATCACAACTATGGAAAAATACCCACCATGTGTAAATAATTTGCATGGAGACGTGGCTTAACCGTGGCCAAGCGTCGTAAGGTTATAAGGGCCATCTCAAACCCTAGCTCGTCATTCTCTCCATCGTCTTCGGGCTCCTGCCATTCTGCTGCAAAGCTCTCGTCTGCTCTGTCACCTGTGTCATGCTGCTGCTGTATTCCTGCTCATTCCACCCTCGTTAGCTTGTCCCGAATGTTCAGTAAAGAAGTACTGTCACCCAACTGTCTGTTGCTTGAGTATAGGCCAGTGGTTCTTCCTTCAGGGTTTCACCGCCGCAGCTAGCTCCATTCTGAATCCTTCGACTGTACAGAATTTTCCTTTGTCCTTGGCCTGTTACTGCGAGTCGTGTCTTGAAAATTAGAGTTGCTGGGGTAGAGGGTTTCGCAGTGAATCGTGTTTTGATTTGGTTTGAGAACCATTACGGTTCTAGGGTTTATACCTTGTCGGCCGGTGACTGAAATTCTGTGTTGTCTTTAGTCGATGCTAGGTAGTAACACCGTCTTCCTTGCAGCTGATGAAAAGCCTTCTCCTTCTCGTGCTAGTGGTAGCGTTTCTTCTAGTAGGTGGATACATTTCGGTGAAACTTTGAGGTGAGCAACGCCATTTACAGTTTCTGATTTTTATTACACAGTTTTTCATTATTTAATAATTTGATTTTAATACAAGATACTAATAGCGAAATAAATGTGTGATGAAACACAGGTATAAACCTATCTCTCTTTCTCTGCGAATCTGGTGCAAGGCTGCGGCGACTTGTTGGTTTACGGTAAGCCTGGTTTAACCATGGCATTTCCTCCTTGTTTGGTCCCTTGGGGACATTTGTGGGTTGATGCCCTTGCGGTTTTGGGTTCAAACGGGTTGACATGTTCGCCGTTGTTTGTTGAAGTTAACCTCTTGCTTGATGCAAGGTCTCCGGCTTAGGCTGCGACTGTATCACTTAGTTTTTTTGTTTATGTTACTATGTAAATATATAATAAAGAGAAGAAGGGCTGTTAAAACCTTAAGCTATTAGTTGTTAATGGATGTCGAGGGCATTGGAAGAGATTCAGACTCTTGAGTTATTCTCTGTTGTAAATTTTGGATTTGTAGGGTTTTACCCTAACTCGACAGTATAAGAAAAATACTTACATCTGCTTTTAAAATCATCTTTTAATTGATGTGGCTCTACTGTAAATGGTTTGATTATTATTTATAAAGTGTAAACATTGGTTGAGCTCGGTCAATCGAGCATGATATTAATCTGTTGGTTTATTTCTTATGTGTTAATGCATTTGATTTTTACACTGTAATATTATTTATATATTACTTACTAGGGTTTCTGTACATTGCTTTTATAGTATTTAATTACTCTTATTTTAATAAAGTTTATAAAAATTGTTTTATACTTATTACCCTTTTGAATATAAATAATTAATGTTTTTACAGTGTATCTGTATAACTGATAGATCACATATTTTTAAAGTATGTAATTATATATAATTAATACTTATCATATTGAGAAATGTGTGTTGTTTTACTTACAACAAAAACTGTTTTTACAATTGTACACATTATCTATATATTCAGTTTATTTATAAATATATAAAGAGATAGTTATTGTATCCTAGTACTTCCTGCACGGAATATTTTATAGAAATACTCTCTATATTCTAAATTATCATGTTTATATTATAATACCACTATTGATAGAATAAAAGAATAACACCTAACTATGTTCTCCATTTATTTAACATTTTGTGAAGGATAGGTTAGTAACTGCATATTTGTGTTTAAGCTATAGCTAAATAATAATAAATAAAACAAAAATGAATTAATTCCATTACCAATCGTAAATAAAATCTAAGACCAGCTTGGTTTAACTGTAGAATTAATTCAACGTTTAACTATTCTTACTTTCAGTTTTGTTGCTATACATATAGTAGTTAAATTATCCTAAACTGGAAGAAATGAACTGTAAAGTTAAATAGCATGTTTATTTAGTCTAATCCTACTTTAGTATTATACTCTTTTCTTGAATTCAAATAAGCCATAAGATTACTGAAGCTAAATACTGTATCAAGAACTGTTTTATCTACTTACACATACTACTATCAGTAAATAATATAGCTTCCTTCTCTGTTTCTAATAAACTGACAGTCTCAGTCCAGGTTTAACACTACTCCTGGTATAAAAGATATTTCTTCTGATAACCAAATTAAAAGGAAATATTCTATAATTCCACTAACATTTTATTCTACATTTTCATCATACTATTTTTATTAATAATTTCGCCACCTGTGCTGGAGTACGGCATGGATCACTCCAGATGAGGAAAAACGCAGGTAGGGTTTTATTTCTCATCAAACCGATTCTATTACTATACAACTAAAAACAACTTCATTACTAAACCATCTAAATCTTTACATCATAAGCTACAATGCATTAGTCAATCATCCACAGATAATACAAAAATTAATAAACAACAGAACTTGTTCTTTGAGCTTGGATGACAACAACAATGGGAGGTTGTTCCTCCCTACCAACTCCTGGAGAGCGCTCAAACAATGACTCCTCAGGACCCCCAAGCTTGCTCTGGTCTCCCTGGTTGGAACTAGGTGCAGCAATAATCAAGTACCAGTCTTCAGACTCAATACCAATCCTAAACTTATCAGTAAATTCTTTCAGCTAGCAAGTTGTATCAGACCAAGTTACTGCAGATTATCTCTCAAAACACCTTCCTTACAATTTTCCCTTTTTCCCAATGAATTCCTTGAAGTGCATTCCTCCTGAATGATTCTTCTCCTGGAAAATATCTGACCAACCTGAGCTCTCTACATTGGGTACTTTTAAAAGATTGCCTAGGTCTTTTTGGGTTAGTTGTCATTTATTGAGCCACCTGCTATGATCCCACTTTCTTGGGGGATCATGATCCCAAATGTAGGGAAGTTTCCACCTGCAACCTAGGAAGTGTTTGAGGATACTGCCACTTGTATTTTGGTCTCCACCTAGTTCCTTCCAGCAGTTTGACCATTAACACTCTTATTAACAGCTCTCCCAAGCTGTTGTCTCCACTTTTTATTTATTAATAATAAAATATTCAGAATTACATTCCACTTCTTTTGACTCTCCTAAGTCATGAGTTCCTACTTAGCATTAAATTTAACATAATGTCTTAGGAAATCAAATTAAAACAATTAACATTATTTTACAAAATTGGGGTATGTGACATAAAGGGCCAAGTGACTTTCCTCCTCGAAACAATTATTTTGTCCCTTATAGAAGAGGAAACCCCCCAGTTCAGATTCTCATAAGGGAGAGGAATCAAGGGGAAGATCAGAGAATAAGAGCTCCATTTCAAAATGTTGTACTAGAAGAAGAGCCAGAATTCATTGAAGAAGAATGAGAAGCTGAAGACAACATCCACTGCATGGAGGATGAGGTAGACTATTCTTTTCTGACACAGGCAGAATATTGTTAAAATTTCATCTGCTTAGCTAAAACATCAGTATTTGACTTCATTTTCATAACAAAAGCATATAAACAGGATCACTGAAAGAAACAGTATCACAAGAACAACACAGATTTATCCTGGGAAAACCCTAAAGGGAAAAACCTAGCAAAAGCTTTCTCAATATAGATGCCCCAAAAGATAAAAGGTAAAACCAAAAGGGAGGTCAAAGACTGATCCTCCTCCTTCTCCAGCTACTTCTCTCTTCTCCACTAATGCGCTACACAAGTGAGAGTGTGTGTTCCAAATGAGGAGCGCCACACCTCTATTTATATTCATCTGTTCACTTTAATAATTAAATCCAACATGTAGGCTCGAGTTAATCATGTAGGCTCGAGTTACACATAAAGGCTCAAGTAACCACACTGGGGTGCTAATGACCCACCTTTACAATTAGAGGGGACTACCTCATGACTCTTATTAGTTCTTCTGATTAGAAGCATCAGGGTACAAAGTAATACAAGTGTTTCTTCCGATAGGACCATTGGGGACCACAAAAAGATACATATAGAATATTCTTTGAAGTTACAATATTTCAACACTCCCCCTTAACGAGAAGGGCATTCTACAACAACATCAACAACAACAATAGTAGGAGAGAGATAGAGGACATCATCAAAATCATCAGGGTAACACATCTATAAATCATTGGAAGCTTTTCAACATCATATAGTCTTCATCTTCAATCTTCAACGACAACAACTTTTTGACCTTTCGATCAGCATCAACATCTTCGACACTTTAACCTTTTGATCAGCAACAACATCTTCAGCACTTTGACCTTTCGATCAGCAACAACTTCTTTGGCACTTTGACCTTTCGATCAGCAGCAACATCATCATCATCATACTCTGATCTTTCGATCAAAAACATCATCATCATCACACTCTGATCTTTCGATCAGAAACATCATCATCATCACACTCTGATCTTTCAATCAGAAACATCATCATCAGTACTTTGACCTTTTGATCAGCAACATCATCATCAGCACTTTGACCTTTCGATTAGCAACATCATCATTAACAGCTCAAGGCTGGACTAACATCATCTATAGCAGGTGTAACAACAACCAACATGATCCTTCCTTTCGGAATTACGGGATCATGGACAACACATCTGTGGTACTCAGACGATCCTTCCTTTTGGAATTATGGGATCAAGTCCACTTACATCAACATTTAAGAAGGTCCTTCCTTTTAGAATTACGGGATCAAGTCCACTTACATCAACATTTAAGACGATCCTTCCTTTCAGAATTACAGGATCAAGTCCACTTACATCAACATTTAAGAGGATTTTTCCTTTCGGAATTACGGGATCAAGTCCACTTACATCAACATTTAAGACGATCTTTCCTTTCAAAATTACGGGATCAAGTCCACTTACATCAACATTTAAGATGATCCTTCCTTTCGGAATTACGGGATCAAGTCCACTTTCATCAACATTTAAGACAATCCTTCCTTTCGGAATTACGGGATCAAGTCTAAGGATGAGTAATCCTACCACGTTCTTGAGTACCGAAGTCACCGGATCTGTTCTGAACTGAAGTTCAAGGATGATACAATCCTACCACCTTCTCGATGACCGAAGTTCACCGGATCCGTTCTGAACTAAAGTTCAAGGATGATACAATACTGCCACATTCTCGATGACCGAGGTCACAGGATCACTTATGGACATATGTCCCAGGATGCTACAATCCATATTCATTCTCGAGGACCGAGGTCCCCGGATCACTTTAGGGCAAGTGCCCATGGATGATACAATCCCACTGCAACATCCCTACTTCCCCTTTCGGGGAAGGTCTTTCCAAACCACACCAAGCTTGCATCGAAAGTGTTCGAACTTTACTCGAGACAGAGTCTTTGTCAACACATCAACAACTTGTTCATTAGTACTCACATACTGGAGTTTTATGGCCCCTTTCTGCATCATATCTTGAATGTAGAAATACCTGATTTCTATGTGCTTTGATCTATCGTGGAACACAGGTTTCTCTGTCATCTTTATACAACTTTGGTTGTCACATAGAATCACGGTAGTGTCCAACTCTAGGTTGAATGTAATGTCCCAAGTCTAGGGTATAGACCTGAACACTCTTCAATTCTGTAAATTATATTAAAATTTCTGAACTTGAATTAATTTACACAATGACTTCTTGGACTGGGCAAATAAGGGGTTTATTCTAGGAAATTTCGCAAGCAAAAGAAGTGATCAGCGGGAAGAAACAAAAGATAATCAGACACTAAATTCCCTCTTCCCTATCACATTTAGATCTGGTTCTATTTAGGTTTCAGAATCCGCTCCGCGGAAACCTACTACCACGCTTCTGGGCAGCCAAACCGTGAAACTAAGGAGGGTAGTTCGGTCTGTTTTAACCAATGGATTATGGAATCTTGAAAAGGGTTTTTCCAGCCTTAATATAGCATAAATAAATTTTTATATAGTTTTCATAGATTCTGGAAGGTTCTGAGAAGTTTTGGATGAATTTGGGGTTTACTGCAGTTTTGGCTAAGCAAAACCCTACGCGGAGGAGGATCCAAAATGGTAGTACAGACTCAAATAAAAATGGTTCTAGAGTTTTTTATGGGAAGGTGGGCCTGTTAGTGACCCACGGGAACTGACAGGGCTCAGTTTGAGTTTACAGAACTCATTTTATATCAGATTTAGCAAAACTAGTCACTAAAAGCTAGTAATCTAGCTAGGGTCTAAAGAAAGTAGTTAAATCAAGTGAAATCGATTTCTGTAAAACATGAGAATTATAACAGAATTAAATATCAGTTTTATGAACATGTAAAATCACTTAAATAAGTTCCCCAGCATGACATATTCCTTATAGCACTCATATTTGTTCATTTTCCCCCATACATTGATAAAGTAGGCCCTTTTAGGGAAAACTGAGACAATATTCTTTATGGGTATGGAAACTTCGGCCTGATAACTATAATTTTCAGAATATTATGAACCTACATAACAGAAATTACATCATGGACTGGCCATTACAAGGATGCTCCAAAAATGAGGGGCAGGAGGCCCAAATCATGACCAGCAAGGGGCTGTGAGCATTGGTGAAGCATGAGCTTCACTGAAGCTTGACCTGAACTTGATGGAGGCTGTAAGTAACTATGATTATACTTTAATTTCTGAAATATAGTGCTCCACACCTGCAATGGAAGAGAAGGGGGTGGAAGGAGAAGGGAATGGAAGGTTGGGGCCCATCTCCCAGTAGTCTGAGGCACAACACTCAGAAGTAATGCTCACATAAGCATTCAGCAATCAAATCATCAACCAAACTGAAGAAATGGGTTTGAATTTATCTTTTATAGACTTATGGATGACCTGCTTAGTAAGTTGAGGCCAATGGTGACCTGTGAGAGCAAGTCAAGCCCATGGGTGACCTAACCCTAGCCACAAAAGTGCCCCCTTTGGGAAATTAGGCAAGTAGGACCATGTGGAATTGTTTCTAATTCCAAATCATCCTTCACAATTAGAAACTACACCCTCCCTTAGTCAAAATATGCCTCTTTTGAGTTATGACAACTTTCTGCTTTTCCTGGCTCATAAGGAAACTCTTTCTTTCCTTAAAAAAATTTCCTGCTTTTACCTCTTTCTGCTTTTTCTACTTTTAGGAAACTTCCCTTTATTCTCTTACTTTCTTTTGTCATGGACTTTCTTATTTTTACCAAGGAAAGATGACTAGCTTTCCCCAATGCACCCTCCTGACATGGCAGCCTTAATTCCACATCATTATTGTGCATAATAAATAAAATTGCTGAAATAAAATTAAATACATGCCTTAGAACAATTATTAGTAAAAATTTATCCTAGGAGGAATAACTAATAACAACTTGAGCCCCTAGGAACTTAGCATGGTCAACACTTTTAATGGTCAATTTGAGGGAACATGACAGTCCTCCCCTCCTAAATCTGCTTGTCCTCAAGCAAAAGCACCATAGAGTGTTGCAAATTTTTCCACCATGTTTTTGCTACACCACTCTGATCATAGCCATTTTTTGATACCACTTCCTTTAGAAAATTCCCAACCCAGTTAAAGTAACTGAGCATAATTCCTGGATCCCACTGCCTCCTCTGCAAGGACCCAAATTTTTCTGCCACCTTTTGAATTCTGTCATTCCTAAGAATGCTTGGATCCCATGGTTTTATCTGCCTCCTTCCACCGATCAATAAAAACAACAGAATTTTATCATTGTAGAGGAGGAAAATGAGGTTATGAAAATCATACCACCATATTGGGAGCTCATCTCTCCCCATGCCAAACTGAACATTTTTTAAACTCTCCCACCAAACATGGAATTCCTTAATGCGGGACCAAATCATCTTGAGCCTCTCTAAAGTATGAAAATCCATGTGCAAGCTAGCACTGGAACTTAGGCCACTGTTCTTATGAATACACAGGAGGTTATCCCATGTCCCTCCATGTATACTGAAAGCATCATATAGCAGCCATACATGCTGATTCCACCGTTCATCCAATTTCTTTGATGTGTCCAATGTCTCTCCATTGATGCAAGCAAGATTTTTACCCTCCAGTGCACACATCTCAATCATGTGTCTAGCCACCCAATCAATGGACGGACAAAATTTCATGCTAAATGATTCAGGTGGGAATAATTCAGCCACTACTAATGCACTTGTCAAACCACATGGTTTGACCATCAATACATCAACTAGAAGAGTGAAAATATCAAGCTCCTCTTGTGGCATCAATAGAAAAAATCCTTTCACCCAATTTTCATCCCCACATGATGTAGCTGAAATAGAAGTGTGGGGTGAAGAATTGTGAGCCAAATCCCTACAATGCTCATCAATCAAGATAATGGATCCACACATTCCTCCATTAGTTTTTTGAGTGACAGTGTGATCATGTGCCTCCTCCAAAATTGTACAACATTTTCCTAGAGGCAACTCATAATCTCTTAGGAACCATGCAAGTGCTTGATCTTCATATTGCTCGACCTCAAACTTCTCAAGCACATGCAAATTGGAATGCACCTCATGTGCATGTATATGGGAGGTATATAATCG
>LPNX011021427.1:701504-737609 GCA_001517045.1 Pseudotsuga menziesii | reverse complement strand
GTTCACATGTCAAGACAATGTCAGTCACAACAAAAGAATTATTGCAGAAATAAATAAAAAATTCCCTCCCAAGGTCTTCATTCCAAATATGTCTCTATGGAACTTAACAGGTGCTCCCCTCTTCATCCAATGGCTCAACTCTCTGCCATTGATCCAAGGGTGTAAAAATCCATCAATTGACCCACACATTGAAAGTATGTGTAGATTTGATGCCTTCTTTTCAAAAGTGGCTGCACACACATGCCCTTTCTGCTGCTTGTAAATCATAGAAAAATCAGCAATATTAAAAACAATTTTCTTGCAACAAGACATAAAAAATTTACCTTCCATATTTTCCTCTTCTATGATTCCTCTATCTAACCATCCAGTGGATGAATCAGAGATATTTATTGGTGATTTATATGATCTATAATGATCCATATCTTCCGCAATAGGATCTATCTCCCATGGGGACAAATCATGATCCCCCTATTGTGCATGAGACACAAACCAGAAAAATTTCTTCACCCATTGTTCATTCCCCACTGGTGTTTTTGAATCTAGCACATGTGGGAAAGAACTATGAACCTTCTTTGCATGTTTGCAACCTTCAGTAATCATGCTTATGGCTGCAACTTTTTCATTATTGGCTGGCCCAAATTGGGTGCTCTCATCCCACTCTTCCATGGGAGAGTGTTTGTCTTCAAGGAACAACTCAAGTTTCCTTGGAAAGAAATCAAGTGCTTGGTTCTCATAAAACTATTCTACACAATATTTAAGCACATACTGAATAGAATGCTCCTCATGGTCCACCCAATCATGAGTTTCCTCCATGCCATTTACCCAAAAGGGATGACTCTCAGGAAATATTGAGGATTCAGTCAATTCTTTCCACTCTTGTTGGAATTGTTCTATCTTCATTTGTGATTCTAAGAGGGCACTTTGAGTATATCTCAAAGAATCTTGGGTGGCCAACAATTCACCTTTCAGCTTGCAGTTCTCTTCTTCATAGATGCAAATACTTTCTTCATTATGTAGTGATGCTTCCCGCAATAACTCAACAAGATCAAACATGTCATTTTTATCTGAAAGCAATTGTGAGAAATTACCTTTGATTGTGGACATTGCTTTCTGGATATTCTCCATGGCTTCAAAGGAATATTGGTCTTCCATTAAAGAAGCTTCCCAACACATCTTTGACACTGAAGCATGAGTGTCATGGAGAATTTTCAGGGCCTCTTGGATCTTCTGTTCATCCATCTTCAAAGACCCTACAAGAAGATGAGGTTCTTGTAGATGTTCCTCCTCTTCATTTTCCATCACTAGATCAATTTCATGCAGTGCACTCAAGGTTTTGAAATCTTATCCATATGTTGTTTCTGCAATATATTCATATTTTAAGTGCTCAACAACATAATTTGGGCTGCAACTTAAGTGCTCATTCATCCTTGGTGCACCAAAAAGATATTCTCTCAAAGTTTCATCCTTCATACTGCATTCATTTTTTACACCATAATTTTGAACCTCATCACTAGGGGGCTCAACCATTCTGAACTCTTCACTAGAAGTGGCTGCCATATCAGACTTACACAATGACACATAAAAATCAGAATTTACTAACTCACCATGTGTGATTTTATCCTCCTTGTGTGGTGGAATTATGATGGCTTGTTCACCCACCCATTTCTCTGCTTCACACCCTACTGAGATGTGCTCATTTTGTGCTTCCTTGTGAGGCTTAAGGGGTGACTGTAAATCTGAATCATGTTTATCTTTTGGATCAGATCCAGAATATATCTCACCATCATCAATCTGCCCCATCTCTTCTGCACTCATCTTGAAATCAACCACAAAGAAATTTGGAGTCATTTCACCTTCCATGTTACCAACAACTAGATGTTGGACTGTTAGATCTTTAGTTGTGCATGGGTATTCTCCATCTCCTTCTAATGAAGGATTTGGTGACTCATCATCCTCATGGATGCTGCAAATAGGCTGATCTCTCTTTGGGGAAAACCCAAATAATCTCTCAAAGAAACCATGTATAGATGGCTCTAATGAATCTTCACTTTTTGTCCTCTTTTCTTTTCCTTTACTTTGAGAGGTGGAACAACTTAGTTCCTTTCTTAATCAATTATTGGTATTCAGAGAACCTACATGTGTTAATGTTTTTGAAAACATAGACTCTCCATATTTATTTCCTTCATGCTGAGAGACGCTACTACTCCCTTTTTCATGTTTGCTTGCCAACTGCTTGGCAAGGAATTCTCTAGTCTCTTGATTTGTCTGAATGATGCTTTGGGATACATATTTCATCCCTTTCAACATTCTTTGCATCAAAATTCTTAAATATTCTTGATCATCCATTTTTGAATGCTCTTCTTCATACCACTCAAATTCTAAATCTCCCATGAATGGAACTAATTCCACAACTGCAACTTGAAGATATTACTGAGCTACTTTTCCACTGAGAGTTACTTTCCATAGGATGAGCCAAGGAAAGTGCTCTGATACCACTGTAATGTCCCAAGTCTAGGGCATAGACCTTAACACTCTTCAATTCTGTAAATTATATTAAAATTTCTGAACTTGAATTAATTTACACAATGACTTCTCGGACTGGGCAAATAAGGGGTTTATTCTAGGAAATTTCGCAGGCAAAAGGAGTGAGCAGCGGGAAGCAACAAAAGATAATCAGACATTGAATTCCCTCTCCCCTATCACATTTAGATCTGGTGCCATTTAGGTTTCATAATCTGCTTCACGGAAACCTACTACCACGCTTCTGGGCAGCCAAACCGTGAAACTAAGGAGGGTAGTTCAGTCTGTTTTAACCAAGGGATTCTGGAAACTTGAAAAGGGTTTTTCTAGCCTTAATATAGAATAAATAAATTTTTATATAGTTTTCATAGATTTTGGAAGGTTCTGAAAAGTTTTGGATGAATTTGGGGTTTACAGCAGTTTTGGCTAAGGAAAACCCTACGCGGAGGAGGATCCAAAAGGGTGGTAAAGACTCAAATAAAAATGGTTATGGAGTTTTTTATGGGAAGTTGGGCCTGTTAGTGACCCACAGGAACTGACAGAGCTCATTTTGAGTTTACAGAACTCATTTTATATCAGATTTAGCAAAACTAGTCACTAAAAGCTAGTAATCTAGCTAGGGTCTAAAGAAAGTAGTTAAATCAAGTGAAATCGATTTCTGTAAAACATGAGAATTATAAAAGAATTAAATATAAGTTTTATGAACATGTAAAATCACTTAAATAAGTTCCCCAGCATGACATATTCCTTATAGCACTCATATTTGTTCATTTTCCCCCATACATTGATAAAGTAGGCCCTTTTAGGGAAAACTGAGACAATATTCTTTATGGGTATGGACACTTTGACCTGATAACTATAATTTTCAGAATATTATGAACCCACATAACAGAAATTACATCATGGACTAACCATTACAAGGATGCTCCAAAAATGAGGGGCAGGAGGCCCAAATCATGACCAGCAAGGGGCAGTGAGCATTGGTGAAGCATGAGCTTCACTAAAGCTTGAATTGAACTTTATGGAGGCTGTAAATAACTATGATTATCCTTCAATTTCTGAAATATAGCGCTCCACACCTGCAATGGAAGAGAAGGGGATGGAAGGAGAGGGGAATGGAAGGTTGGGGCCCATCTCCTAGTAGTCTGAGGCACAACACTCAGAAGTAATGCTCACATAAGCATTCAGCAATCAAATCATCAACCAAACTGAAGCAATGGGTTTGAATTTATCTTTTATAGACTTATGGATGACCTGCTTAGTAAGTTGAGTTCAATGGTGACCTGTGAGAGCAAGTCAACCCCATGGGTGACCTAACCCTAGCCACAAAAGTGCCCCCTTTGGGAAATTAGGCAAGTAGGACCATGTGGAATTGTTTCTAATTCCAAATCATCCTTCACAATTAGAAACTGCACCCTCCCTTAGTCAAAAGATGCCTCTTTTGAGTTATGACAACTTTCTGCTTTTCCTGGCTCATAAGGAAACTCTTTCTTTCCTTAAAAAACTTTCCTGCTTTTACCTCTTTCTGCTTTTTCTGCTTTTAGGAAACTTCCCTTTATTCTCTTACTTGCTTTTGTCATGGAATTTCTTATTTTTACCAAGGAAAGATGACTAGCTTTCCCAAATGCACCCTCCTGACATGGCAGCCTTAATTCCACATCATTATTGTGCATAATAAATAAAATTGCTGAAATAAATTAAATACATGCCTTAGAACGATTATTAGTAAAAATTTATCCTAGGAGGAATAATTAATAACAACTTGAGCCCCTAGGAACTTAGCATGGTCAACACTTTTAATGGTGAATTTGAGGGAACATGACATTGAATAATCCTGACATCAGCTTTCGAAGCCATATGGATTCACAACTAGCAGAGCAAGCTACTATATATTCTGCTTCGGTTGTGCTTAGAGCAACATTGGATTGCTTTCTGCTAAACCATGAAATCATAGCAGATCCCAGACTATAACATCCACCCGATGTGCTTTTTTTTGTCTGAGATACTTCCGGCCCAATCTGCATCTGTATAACCATACAATCTATACCCATGGCGATTATCATAGTATAGACCAAAGTCTATAGTCCCTTTCAAATATATCATCACATGTTTTGCAACTACCAAGTGAACCTGTCTATGTTGAACTAGATATTGACTTAAGGTGTTCACAGCAAAACAAATGTCTGGTATGGTATTTGTTAAGTACATCAATGACCTAATGATCTATCTGTAATGAGTCACATCCACTAACTTTGATGAGTCATCAGTTAACAACTTCAGGTTGGAATCCATGGGTGTGACCAAGGCTTTGCATTCCAACATATTGAATCTTTTCAATATATCTACTGCATACTTTCCCTGGTTGAGAAAGATTCCTTCTGAACTTTGCCATACTTCTAGACCTAGGAAATAATTCATTAACCCAAGGTCTTTCATCTCAAATTCTTCTGCTAGTTTCTTCTTGCTTTCCATAATCTGTTTCTCATTCCCTATCAAGAATACGTCATCCACATATAGTAGTAGGATGACAGGTTCATCTTCTACAACCTTGAGGTAAAGGTTAGGATTAGCTTTACTCTTGGTAAAGCCCATGCTCGACAGGAAACTATCATAAAGCCCATGCTCGACAGGAAACTATCTATCCTCTCAAACCCAGCTCGAGGAGCTTGTTTAAGACCATACAAGGCCTTCTTCAACTTGCATACATGAGTATGTCTATCTTCAACTTCAAATCCTTGTGGTTGTTCTATGTATACTTCTTCTTTGATCACACCATTGAGAAAAGTTGTTTTCACATCCATCTGGTGTAAGTCCCACTTCATAATCGATGCAAGTGCCATGATAGCTCTAATTGAAGAATACCGTGCTACTGGGGCAAATGTCTCTTCATAATCAATTCCCTCTTTCTAAGAGAAACCTCTGGCCATAAATATTGCTTTATACTTCTCGATACTTCCGTCAGCTACATGCTTTATTTTGTATATCCATTTGGAGGATACTATACTATTTCCTTCTGGTTTGGGAACTATATCCCATACATCATTCTTCATTATTGACTGTTATTCTTCAGTCATTCCTTCTACCCATTCTTTCTTCTATACTGCTTCTTCATAGTTTGTACATTCTTGATCTACAAGATCACACATCAAGGCTACATAGTAGGGAAAATTCTTAGGTTTCTTTCTTTCCCTTGTGGAGCCTTCAGGAGCTCCATATCTTTCTGCCTCTTGTATAATTTCTCTTGTCCAAGCAGGCTTTATCTTTCTTGATATCTCCATCATGGGAGGTTCTTATGGTTCTGCTATGTCATGTTCTTCAGGAGCTTCATCTTTAGGGAGACATGTAGTTTCTTTATTTCTGGGAGGTGTCTCTTATTCACACACTTCTTGATGTTGGCACTTCCTGGATCTCTTGAGGGCTACCTCTTCATCGAATGTCACATATCGACCGATTTCCATGTGATGGAATCCAGGAATGTAGATTTTGAATGCTTTGGATACTTCACAATATCCAACAAATATCCCCTTCTTTTCAGAAGGGTCCAACTTGGTTCTTTTCTCTTTTGGTATATGAATATATATTGGACAACCAAATATCTTGAGGTGACTTACCTCATGATTCTTTCCCGTGAACATCTCTTCTGGAGTCTTGAACCCAAGAGCACTGTGAGATATTCTACTCTATACATATACAGAAGTTCTTGCCGCCTCTTCCCATAGATGCATTGGAAGATCTTGATCATATATCATTGTCTGCACTGCCTCCATGATGGTTCTATTCTTTCTTTCCGCAACCCCATTCTGTTGAGGATTGTAGGGAGTAGTTAGTTCCCTCTTGATTTTGGCATCTTTGCAAAAAGCTTCAAACTCTTTTGAGGTATACTCTCTGCCATTGTCTGATCGGAGTGTCTTTATTTTCTTGTCTGAAAGATTCTCTATCAAGGCTTTGAACTCCTTGAATTTTTCAAACACTTCACTCTTTTCTTTCAAGAAGTATATCCAAGTCTTTCTTGAAAAGTCATCAATAAATGTGATATAATATTCAAATCCACTTAAGGATGTCAAAGACATTGGACCACATACATCTGAATGAATCAATTCCAACGTACCTTTTGTCTTTGTCTCACTTTTTGGAAATGGATTCTTGATGTTCTTTCCCTTCGCACATCCTTTGCAAATGCCTTCATGCTTGATCTTCATGTCTGGTAATCCCATCACTACTTTGTTCACATGAGGTAGAGCCTTGTAATTAATGTGGGCAATCCTTCTATGCCATAGTTCACTAGGGTCAGTGGACTCATGCACAAGGGTTGTTTCTGAGTGCCCCTTGAGTTTATACAAGCCTCCTCCTTCTTCACCAATAATGATTGCATCTTCAATATTCTTTCCTTTGGGCCACATGAGTACTTGGCCATCTATGAAATCAACTCTGAATCCTTTCTTATCTAAAGCTAAGATAGAAAGTAAATTCTTCTTTAGACCAAGTACATATAATACATCTTTCATCTTTAGGGGATTACCTGAATCAAGTTTGTAACTTGCTTCACCAACTCCTTTGATCGGATATTGATAGTCATCTCCTAGGGATACTTTATGAGGAGAGCTCTTTTCTTCAAGTTTGGACAGCTTTTTCTTTTGTCCTATCATGTGCTTTGAAGCACCATTATCAATAAGCCAAGTGTCTTCTCCAAGAGCTATAGATCCAGAGAGTGCAGAGAATAGCACATACTATTCTGCATCTTCTTCTCTTGCTTGTTTTCTTGGAGGTCCTTCTTCTTCTTCTTCTTCTTCTTCATCTTCATCTTCTGCTAGATTAGCATGATGTCTTTTGTTGTTGTTGATCCTCTTCCTATATTCTTGCCTCCTTATAGGACAATTTCGGGCAATGTGTCCTATCTTATTACAATGAAAACATTCAAAATCAGAATAGTCTCTAATGGGAGGATTTTCTCTTACCCTTTGATTTCTTCTGGGAGGTTGAGACTCCTTGAAATTTCTTCTCTTGAAATTAGATTGGCCTCTTCTTCTTTTGGTGTGAGTGGCTAGGGCTTGATCATCTTATTTTAATAAGGCTTCTCTATTTTCCACTCTAGTCTCCTCTTGAATGCAGTCTTCCCATACCACATCAAACTTCATGATTTCTTCTCTAGCACACATCATCTGAATGAAGGACTCCCAGGGTCTAGTGAGACCATTGAGAGCAGTCATAACCATTCATCTTCATCAAGCTTATCTCCAATAGCTTCTAGTTGCTCTTTGATCTCAGAAACCCTCGTGAAGTAATCTTGGATGGATTCTCCATGACTCATCTTGGTGCTCTTCAGTTGAGCTCTTAGATTCATCTTTTTGTTAATGTTCCTTCCCTCATACATTCTGGATAGGGCATCAAACATTTATTTTGGAGTCTTCTTGGATGACACTTGAGGGATCAAGTGATCCTTGATAGAATCAGCAATAATCCTTTGTGCCCTAATCATATCCTTTATGTGCTTCTCCTTGGATTCAGCTTCTTCAGGTTCTACAACTTCTTCTTTGACATACTTATCAAGATCATTCTCTTGGAGAATGAGACCAATCGTGTATTTTCATGCTCGGAAATTCTCTATGCCTTCTAGCTTGTCCTCAAGCTTAGTGCTTGGGGCCATCTTGTCAGAAAATCACAAAAAATTGAAATTTTGTGGAATGAGAAACTGACCTTACCAGGAGATGCGCTTGAGTGAGGTGAGTTGACTGGTGTGCTTGGATTCTAGAGATTTCAACTCTTCACCTTCCAAATCAGACTTGCAAGTTTCAGCTTCTGCAGCTTTCTGGTTCAATAGTTTTCTAGTGCAGCAGTCAAGCTAGGGTTTAACTTTCCCAGAGACTCACACATCCAAAAACTTTGATTCCAAGAGCTAAACATAGGTAGCCAAAGCCATCCAAAACTGATAAATCTATCTACTAAATTGACTGCTGATCAGAGGTCAAAGTTTTGCAGCCTGATAAAGGAGTTTGCTGATGTCTTTGCCTGGGAGTACAGTGACTTGAAAACCTATGACACCAATATCATCCAGCACAAGATTCCTTAGGATAAGGACACCATCCCTTTCAAGCAGAAGCTGAGATCCATCAGTCCTCTCCTATTACCAGTAATTGAAAAAGAAATCCATAAGCTCCTCAAAGCCAAGATCATAATCCCCCTCAGGTACTCCAAGTGGATTGCAAACCTAGTGGTGGTAAGAAAGAAAAATGGAGAAATCAGGTTGTGTGTCGATTTTAGAAACCTGAACAAGTGTTCCAAGAAGGATAACTATCCACTGCCCAAGATGGAACACCTGCTGCAGAAAGTCTCAGGGGCTAGGGTTATGTCCTTCCTAGATGAATTCTCTGGATACAACCAAGTTGTTGTGCACCCTGATGACCAAGAGAAGACTGCCTTTACCACCCCCTGGGGCACCTTCATGTATGCTAAAATGCTATTTGGGCTAATGAATGTTGGGGCTACTTTTCAGAGAGCCATGGACCTAGCTTGTGTAGGGTTGAAAGATAAATTTGTGCTGATATATTTGGATGACCTAACCGTTTACTCTCACAGCCATCATGACCACTTGCAACATTTAAGGAAGGTATTTCTGAAGTGTAGAAGGTATGGAATATCACTTAACCCTAAGAAGTCCCAGTTTGCACTCAGTGAAAGAAAACTCCTAGGCCACATAGTCTCAGCTGAAGGTGTAAAGATCGATCCAGTAAGGGTGGAAGCTATCCAGAAGCTGTCAATACAGAGGTCAAAAAGAGACATTGAGTCCTTTTTAGGCAAGATAAACTTTGTCAGGAAGTTCATCCCTAATTTCTCCGAGTTGGTAAAGCATATAACAGTCATGTTGAAAAAAGGGGCAGAAATAAAATGGACCAACCAGGCAAGAAACTCTTTTGAAGACATTAAGAAGGCTATCATGGAGGCCCCAACCCTGATTAGTCCTGATTACACCAAGAGTTTTTATATTTTCTCTTTTGTATCCTATGACACAGTGGCAGCTGTACTATTACAAAAGAATGATGAGGGTCTTAATAATCCAATTGCATTCGTCAGCAAAACCCTGAGAGATGTTGAGCTGAAGTATGACCCAATTGAGAAGCAGGCTTATGCTCTCATAAAATCTTTGAAGACTTTCAGAATTTATATTCTCCATGCCAAGGTCCTTGCATATGTCCCTGTAGCTGCTATGAAGGATGTTTTGACTCAGCCTGACATTGATGGGAAGAGAGCTAAGTGGATTTGCAAGCTCATTGAGTTTGATATAGAGGTGAAACCCACTAAGCTAGTGAAGGGACTAGGTCTGGCCAAACTCATGGCCAAAGAAAACTGTGAACTGATGGGAATAAATTTCACATGTGTCAAATCAGCAAAGGTGCAGACTGTGGTAGCAGCAGAAGTAGATCAAGATCAGAATGACATTCCATCAGTAGCTGAAAACATATCTTCATGTGAGTGGTACTCAGGTATTATTCATTTTTTAAAAAAATTAGAAGTTTCTCCTGATCTCACTCCTAACCAAGCATGAGCTCTTAAGTTAAAATCTGTTAAGTTTTGCATGATTGACAAACTACTGTACTGGAAAGATCAATCTGGAATTTTGCTAAGGTATCTAGATAAAGAGGAAGCAGAGCAGGTCATGCGTCACTTTCATTCCAGCACATGTGGAGGCCACCACTATTGGAAAACCATAGCCCACAAGATCTTAAGAGCAGGATACTATTGGCCAGTCCTCTTTGCTAATGTATGCACTTTTGTAAGGGCCTGTGACCAATGCCAAAGATTTATAGGGAAGCAACAACTCAAATCCTTACCCCTTAGGCCTATTGTGGTGAATGAGACTTTCCAGCAATGGGGTATGGATTTCATAGGTGAAATAAATCTAGCTTCCAATAGACAACATAAATGGATCTTAGTAGCCACTGACTACTTTACCAAATGCATAGAAGCAGTACCCACCAGGAATGCCACTCATCAGGTCATCATGAGATTTTTATATGGGAATATCTTCAGCAGGTTTGGCTGCCCAGTAAGGTTGGTAACTGATAATGCACTAGCTTTTAAAGATGGGGCATTAGTTAACATGTGTGAGTCAATGGGCATTCAACTGGTGCATTCCACCTCCTATTATCCACAAGGCAATGGCCTGGTTGAGTCATCCAACAAAAGTTTAGTCAGGATCATCAGGAAACTGTTGGAGACAAATCAGAAAAGTTGGGATTCAAAGCTTAAGTTTGCTTTATGGGCTAATAGGGTAACATACAAAAGATCCATAGGGACTTCTCCATTCAAGCTATTTTATGGCACCGAGGCCATTTTTCCTATATAGCTCATTCTCCTAGTGGCAAAGTTCTTTCGAGAAGAGGAAGATGAACCAAATGATACAGTGAGAAGGATGATGGACCTTGTGGAGTTACAGCAAATCAGGGAGCAAGTTATAGGAAAATCAGAAGCCCATCAACAGAGGATAAAGGGCATGTTTGACAAAAGAGCAAAAGTAGACAACTTCCAGGTTGGATATTGGGTCCTCAAGTGGGATGCTGTCAGACAGGACAAGGGAAAACATGGAAAATTTGACTCCCTATGGATTGCCCTTTTGTGATAGCCCGGGTACATAATAATAACACCTTCAAATTTCAGAATCTGGAAGGGGAAGAGGTATTTGATGGCCCAGTGAATGGGCGGTTTTTTAAATGCTACTTTATTTGAGGCTCTGAGGCCTTATTATTGTAAATTACTAGATAGTAGGTTGTTTTTGCTTACAGAATAAACTCCATGCCTAATGGAATAGTAAATGATAGTGTTAAGTTATTTAGTTGCTTGCAGGGAAAGGCATTTTGGTCTGGGACTCTTGGGACCTCACTGGGAGGTTCCCATCCCCAAGTAGGAGCCAGATGTTATCTCCCAAAATAAATTTATTTTGATGGTAGGAACTTCTTGTGTAATGAAAGATATGAGTGTCATTGACAATTTGAAAGTCTCTATTTTTGATTTGGATGAAAATTTTACAAGTTATAGCTTTCGGTGGCTTAGGCGAGGACTATTATAGCTCATTAGGCCCCGAAAAGCTATGTTTCAATGACTAAATAGTTGAACGCGGGGCAAAGGGGAACCACCAAAAGCGGTTTGAGCAAGCAGAGTCAAAGTAACACTTTCGGTCGCTTAGGCGAGACTACAGAAAACTCATTAGCCACCGAAAACGGGTACTTTCGGCAGATTACAGAGAGAAACAAGAAAGGTTTTAACCGTCGAAAGCGAGTGGCGAGCAGCATTGGGAAAAGTACATTCGGTGGCTTAGGCGAGGCTCGGAACATCTCATTAGCCACTGAAAAGGTCCCTTTCGACAGATTAGAGAAAGGTGCAACACATATGTGAAGCACTGAAAGCAGGAAGATAAGCATCAGGTGAAAAACCCTTTCGACGGTTTAGGCGAAAGCTAGGGCATTTTATTAACCACTGAAAGAACAAGTTTTCAGCAGTTAAAAAGGTTTTCTGATGAGGTCGTTATCTGTCGAAAGCAGAAGTTCACCACGGCAACAGGGTAAAAATTCCAGCGTCTTAAGCAAGAAAGACAATGTTTCGTTAGCCACCAAAAGTCGGCTTTTCGGTGGCTAGCTGACAAACTCTCAAAGGATCTTCACCACCGAAAGGGAAAAATAAGGAAACGGTTAGGGAACTGTCACATCTGACCCCGTCAGCAAGAAAAATGATCATTTGTGAGCATGACTAACCACCGAAAATATCTGGGCCTATGTGACTATGTGGGGAAATGAGTGAAGAAGGTCATTATGTGACTGGCAAAGGACTGATCTGACTGCAAACCCTTAGTATTCCTCCACCTGTCCAAAGGATAATCAAATAGCCACCGAATGCTCTGACTGAAGTAGGTTACAGTTATGTGGGAAAAGAGATCTAGAGGATTGAGATGCTGTCATCATTTTTGTGACCTCAGCCTCCATAATGACATAAAACCCTCATAATCAGTGCCTAAAGACTCCATCTGATTTCATTTTTGAAATTGTCATTTTCTCCACCTAAAAAAAAACTAGTTCTGAAATAAGCAGCATGTTAAAGCACACTACATACAGGCCTGAAGGTACATTTTTGAAGAAACCGTAATATTTTTTGCAAAATAGGGCTTTTGGTGGCTTAGGCGGACGTTGGGGTAGTTCATTAGCCACCGAAAGCGCCACTTTCGGCAGCTAACAGTTCTGAAAGACTGGCCCCTTAACCACCGAAAGCGGACAGAGGCTTAAAGGCAAGTTTTGGTGTACAATACTGGTTTTGGGTAACTGCAGATGGTTCATGGACGTAGTCTAAAGATAAAAGGAGTTGAGGGAAGCATCATAAAAGGGTCTGTGTGAGATCCACTATGACATAACAACGCCAAAAGACACCAACCCTAGATGCAAAAAGGAAATCAGTAGTTTAACTGGCAGAGGACTAGCAGCAGTGATCACTAGCAATTGCTTCAGTTATTTAATGTTCATTCAGTGAACTAAACCTTCATTATAGTTAGACAAGTAGTTAGGTAGGGTTTCAAACCCTAATTTGCAAAAAACTGCTACTTTGTTTATTTTTGTAAAAAAAAATAGATCCAGGTTTTAGGATCTGTATATTTTGTAAAAGGCTATAAAGCCTAAGACTATTTTTATAAAAAAGTTCGACTTAGGGAATTTATAAGCCTATACTATTGTCAGCTTCTCATTTTGCTCATTCTTGAATATAAGCTCTTTTGTTATGATTTGTTCAGCCTTCATCTTTGTCTTTACTGTACTTATGTTTGAATGTGTATTTAGGTTACTTTCAAGTTGATGAATAACTAATAATTGTCATCCTATTGGTGTGTTAATGTGATTTGATTTATAAGTACCATCCTTGTCATGATTTAGCCATTTATATGCATCTGTTTTGTATGTAAATCTGCCAACCTGATGAGGTCTCCATCCCTGCACCTTATTATCAACTTCTAAACAGTTGTAACTAAAAACCTTCTAATTGAGTGAGTTTCATGCATGTCTTGAGAGTGGAAGGTTATATAGGTCACCTGACTTGATACATATCAGAAAACCCTAAAAAACATTTGAAGTTACCAAGCATCCTCGAGCTACAACCTAGAGGAGTTTCCTGGAGTGATAACACTGAGAATAAGAGAAAGTTGAATTACTACAAAGCAATCATGAACTGCTAGGTATTTAATTTTCATTGGAATCAAAACGTAAGTATTTCTTGTTGAGACATAAATGCATTTGTCATTCTCCTTAGCATTGCCATTAGATTCAAATGTCAAGTATTTAGTCTTCATTGAAATTGAACCTTAATTATCTCTTTTTCATACATGAAGCATGGAGGTCTAAAGAAAAACAAGTATGGAAGCTCTATGGTGAAGGGGGGATGGTCTAGGGGGAGGATTAAAACTTGGAAAAAACCACAATTGGATGTCACATGTCTAGAGAAGGTTTAATTTTTTTGTATGCTAGTGTCACATATGTAGGTAGAGGTCATGTGCCTCAAAATTAGATAAAAGCTATAATGTTTGGTTTATTATGATTGAATTAGTGTTAGAGTAAGGCGGTGAGATTGTAGGTAGTGTCAGAGGGAATTTTCTCAAATGCACAAAATGAGATGAATTTGGACAATGAAAAATTAGAATTATTAAAAAAATTTAAGCCACTAACGAATATGGAGAAGAATATGGAGAAGACATCCACCTATACTAGCGCTAATTAAGTCCCATCATGACCCTTTTTTTTTCTTTACAATATTTTTTATTTTTATTCTTATTTTTATATTTGATAATTTGAGTTGAAATGGAAATATATATTAGCTTAGCCTTTAGGATCACGTCTATAGTTCATAACAATATACTACTTATTCCAATTACATATTAGAGTCACCCAATAAAGTAAACAGAAGGGCTTATGCGCCCTTTATTCTTGTCTTTAAAAAACAACCATACCTATGAATAAATAAATAAATAAATAGATCTAGTTTTGATGGGGACAGTGTACTGGTTAGTCTGTATTTATGAAATCTTTGTAATGAACCATACCCATGATCAATTCCTGTTGGGCCTCGACATAAAAATAAGTTCAAGGACCAGACTTTCCTTGTGAAAAAAAATAGATATATGAAATTGCAAAATTACAAAATAATTTATAATTGAAAAAATCAAAATAATAAATGTTTTCAATAAAACATAGGATACCTTCTCAAATAAATTAAGTGTCAAACCCAACTTGTAATACCTACTATTAATGTTGTATATTTTGTTAACTATATTTATGAGGAACTTAATTCATATGAAAGAATTGGTTGAATTCCAAGGAAGAAATAAAAAAAGAACAAGTATTTGGTTAAACAAATGGGCTAACGAGTATTTAGTTAAAAAAATTGTCATATGATCATGATATCAAGTGATTGATTAGAGGTTTCTACGAAAATTGTCAAATATATTACAAATTCATAATGTCCATATTTAGTTAAAAAAATTGTCATATGATCATGATATCAAGTGATTGATTGGAAGTTTATATGAAAATTGTCAAATTTATTAGTAATTCATAGTGTTCGTAAACATATTGGAACACTAGGTTCAATGATAATTTAAAAGGGAACAAAGTTAGCAACATTATCATTATTAAGTTGAAGGAAAATGTGGAGCGATCCAAAAATGGGAATCAAAGAAAGTTGAATTACTACAAAGAAATCATTAACTTTGAGTTAGAAGATCAATATTGTATTTCTGTTGTTGCTAGTTCGAGAAGGAAAACAACTATTGCAAAGATAAAAACAGATTATGATAAGGTTCGTTGTGACACAAAATATTGTATAAGACCTAAAATAGAATAACACACCAGCATTTGTAAAAATGGTGAGACAAATAGTGTAGAGGATGAAAAACACATTATCTTGTACTACTTGATCTACAAAGACATTAGATGCAATTTTCAAAACATTTATAATAAAAATAAACTCCATAGCTTGTTTTCTCACAAAATTAAAGCAAACTTGAATATTTCATTTCAATCATAAAAACAACTTGACAATTCCAGTTGAAAGTTTATAGGTCTAATAAATTAAAGTTGGTCTAACTAAAATATATTGATCTTCATATTCAAAAGCTAAGAGAGGTATGCAGATCCAAAACTATGTTGACACACTAATTATTGTATGGATTAGTTTGTAATTTTATAATTCAATTGGTTTTGTTTATAGAATAAACTTACACTCCCCTTTTTTGAAAGTCCCTAAAACTATACCATATAGGTTGAAACAAGTCCATTTATTTTTTTTAAAGAAACAAAAATATGAGTCTTCGTAGTGTTTTTCTTTTCTTCCCCGAAAGCCATTTAAAAAAAACACATGTTAACAATAAACAACTTACAATCGACATGTGGAAGATTAAAGAGTCCTTAGATGGTACTTGTTGCCGCCTTACACACACCTGGGTCACATGGCAGAAATATTCAAGCCACTTGGTGTGTCCTTGGGGACAAGTCTCGAGTCAAGGCTGTCACCTTATTCTTGACTCCTCCGTTTAGGCTCAACTCCTAACGAAGCCAAGGGGGGTAGACCCTATTGAGTTACTAAGGCTAAATTACTTAGTAAGGTGATGTTGAACTGAATGAGTTACTTAGGAGTTTGAAAATTAACCATAAACAACCATAGATGACAAGATACAAAAATGAGCGCACGAAATCACAATGCTGAGACACAATATAAATATATAGCAAGAAAATAACTAGTGCCTTAAAAATGGAGTAAAAAAGAAATCAATATACTTGCATGTGCTTGGAGTGAATGTTTTGTGATTGCCTCTTGGTACGTTTTAAGTTAATGTGAAAATATGAGTTGATTAAAATTAATCGAAGGGGTGGACTCCAGATATACCCGAGAGTACTTGGAGTATGTCCAAAACTAAACCTTCACGGCTACCCGCAAGGAATATGTGGGCTGAATGGAGTCTCTGGGGCTATTGTTCATAACGCACCTGTTAGGGTGTGATAGAGATCGACGCCCCGAGTTCACTTTTCAGAAGTTCCCTCTTCCTTTGGGTATTTTGCCACCGTAATGGTTTGATCTAGGTGTTGGATTTTCACCTAATGGTTTGTCAATTTGGGAGAGTGAGTCCTAATTATTCTAGTCACTTAAATGCTTTTGATACAGCTTGACTGATCGGATGAACCACAGCCAAGTGTAGAGCATACACACCGGAGTCTTGTCAATTTTAGTAGATTTTAAAATGGGTGTTCTTGTTAAAAAGAAAACCCTCCAAGAACCTCTTTCGATCCAAGTGGATCTCAATCGGGGAATCAAGGAGGGGTTAGTTCTATAAAAGCTGAAGAGACAAATGATGAAAAGGAAAACACAGATACACAATTCCGGTTTTCTAATTAGTCCTACCACGCATCTCTTTCCCCTTTCGGGTCAATCGGGAAGTCGTGGGGTAAGTATTAAGATTACTTTGAAATATTAAATATGGAATATGAAATTGATAATGAATCAAAGTATACTACCCTACATATTAGATCTACGCTAGTTTGAAAAGATATGAACAAAAAGTAAAAAATTGACACCGACGCAAATCCCCCCAGGGGGGATGGGGAATGGGCTCGAAAGAGCCTATTCAAAAAATATTTTTATTACCAGCGGTTACAATATCAGCAAACTGATATGATGCCTCTTGATTCTTATATATAATGAAATTAAGAGCCTACAAAGTGCGAATATTAAATATTTCAGTAAAAAAGGGAGACCCCTGGGGGGATTCAGAGGCCCAAAAGTCACTTTCGAGTATCAACTCCTCATTTTTTCTGTTATGCCTGTTAAAAACCAGCAATATTATTAGACTGAAAGATGCCCAAAAGCACTCTGAAAGTACCTTTGGGTCAGCTTACTTTTAACCAAAAAATGCTAAGTAAAAACTAGTTAAAAAAGGTAAAAAAGGAACCAGGGAAAGCAAGCTTTCCTTGGGATCTTGGCTTTCCTTTTAGGCAGCCAATATGATGTGCACTGATTGCTAGATTTATCTTTTATAACAGCGAACATAAATCTAATGCATGCAAGCTACAAATTTTCTTTAAAATTCCATGCAAAAAGGACGATTTCCCTAAAGCTAGATCTAGAATGCTTATGAAACCTTTTAAGAGCAAAATATAGACTATGGGTTTTGAGAAGATAGATCTATGATAAATTTACTTTTAAGATGATAGATCTAAACAAAATCAAAGCTATGAACAAAATAATCGAGTAAAAGAGTTGATTTTGAGGGAGGAAGAGGAGGAGAGAAATGTTGGTTTCCTTGAAGATCCACAGTGGAGCTTTTAGGTGGAATGTTGAGGGACTATGCCTTTGGAAGGTTTTGGAGAGAGTGAAGAAGCAAACTAGATCAACATCCTCTCCAATCTGGGAACCTGCAGCTCAGCTGAAATAAAAAAAAACTTGCCGAAAAACTTGTGAGATCCGATTAGTACATACACAGAGATTCATAATAACATGCATATAAGCTTATAGAACATGCTGAATCTAGATCTCTAAACATGCATCAAAGGAAAGAGATGACTAATAAACTTATTGAAAAGCACCTTTCCTATCAAGATCATAATAAGCTTATTATCAATCTTAGTAACGAATCCACAAGCAATTAGCAAATTTTGAACACAGATATAGGTTACCTTAGTAAAAAAAATGGCAATGATCATCCACACATACAATGGCACAACACCGTCTTGACTAAAAAGCTTGTCTTTATTTCAAATGAACAATAACAACAGTACAATAGTAGCAGCACCTCAATCCTAGTTCTAACTAGCTTGGAAGAGGCTGTTGTTCTTGGACATATACAAAAACTAGGAGATCCATCCCAGGGGGGCGCAAATCCTAAGGAGAGAGATCAAATCAGTTGATGAAGAGTCAATCAATGCAAATTTGAAGCTGAATTGAGCCTACTTGTCAACCGGGGGCCTGATTGAGCTAACACATCAACCCATAAACTGACACATCAGTCCACAGAGCATCTAGGAGAGTTCACACGTGTGCAGGAGAGAGAGAGAGAGAGGGCGCAATTCCCCATAAAGACTGCTGAAGATCAACTCTGGATCTGATTTGATCACCTCCTTCAATCAAGGATTTGTCAAATCCAGTCAATCTGCTTCAGATCTGACTGATTTCAATCAAATCGGCTGAGAATCCATTGATCTATGATTTTGGATTTGCTCCATTATTCATCAATTTATTAATTAAAATAATCAATAATTGATTTTTTGGGGCTTTCTGACCTGAGTGATGGAAAATCACTCAAAACTAGGAAATAGTGGGTCCATGGGTTTACATGGTGCTTTTAGCTTGAAAATGAGCACCTGCATGACTGAAACTGATCATTTGGACCACTTTTATTACAAAATCGATTTTTCCAATTAAACTATTAAAAATAGCTTAAGTTTTGGAAAAATTAAATTTTAATAAAAAACATTGAAAAAACTAAAAAATTGAAAAATTGAAAAAACCTAGGGGGACTTAGACATGTTCATATGACTCGACCATGATGTCTAGCATGTTTATACATTGACACATAGACTCTAATAACCTCAATAGGCCTAAATGCCAAGTCGACCACCCCAACTTTGGAGGTATGGAGAGAAAAACTCAGAAATTATCAGTTGTTTATTCAACGACCAATAATAACCAAGGGAAAAAACACCCTGGGCTAATTGGATTGACAAATAAATTCTAAGAGACCAAGTCTTTTACAGACACTATCATGCTAGAACATTTATTACAATTCCCCCATGGGATAATGAACATGTGATATAGTACAACAAGCACTTCCTAGAAGTACTTCCAAAGGCCTTTTGAAGTCCAAACAAGTTATCCTTGTCCGGTTCCCAAGGCTCACTTTATAAAAAACCACTAAGTACAACTTAGGTGGTAACAGTACTGTACATGAGTATTATCATCGCCCTTTCATAGAGGGTGCTAAATTATAAGTGTTTTGACTTATTATTTTGTTTTTTTATTTACTGTGGGTAGTTTTTTATTACTGCGATTATATGGTATTCTCACAGGTTAACATTGACAGTACTCAGTTTTTTGAGGTGGTTTTGATGGATTAGTGGTCCAGCTATTGGGTTGAACAACATTTCATAGCCATAGTACATTCATGGATTGATACGGCTTTAATTTTTTTATGGATTGTTGGTACATTTTCAGACTGATTTACAGTATTATGAACATGTTCTTTATTTGCGAGGCTATTTACAGAGGCTTCTATTTGCTGCATTTTATTGCATATATTATCTCTGCAAAAATACAGAGTCTGTGTATATACATAATGTAATTTTGCTCTCAAAAGATGATATAAAATTACACTTTTTTCAAGGAAAAACAACAACTTACAATCGAGATATGTTGTGCATCATTCAACAAAAGATTAACAATCCAACCCTCTTGCAATATTAAGGCATGCTATCACTCTTAGCAGTACATAGGTATACACAACATTGTTTGCAGGTCTATAGGTCCATAGACCTTCCCAAAACAATTCCTAATGTAACCCAAAGGCATGCGAGCACTCATAAAACCTTGTGTAGGACTGCCAAAAGGAAAACTAAAGCATTTGAAAAAATGTCAAATACATTCATTAACTCTACATGTCCATAGACTTTCCTTGGAATTCAACATTTAAAAATAGTTACAATCTTCTCTTTGAAAAAAGCATCATGAATAGAAAATCAACCCATGAGAGCTTTTTTCCCTCAACATCACTACATTGTATCTCAAGCATGAGCTATCATAACATCTCAAGCTACAATCTTTTCATTAAATGAAAACACCATGAATAGAAATTTTAAAGGCCAATCCACGAATAGATTTTTCCCCTCTCCCTATCACAGCATTGTACCTCAAACAAAAGTTGTCACAACATTCAACAAAAATCTAAAGGTCTAGACCCCTTGCAATGAGGTAAGGTAGCACTCCTAGAAAAATATAGATTTGCATGGAACAAGTTTTAATAAAGCATTGTAAAAAATGAATAATCTTCATAGAGGCTTGTTTACGGGACCTCATACCTCCCCAGCTTTGTGATAGTCCATATTATCACTGTACCTTCTTATAGTTTTGTGAAAAAGAGGGCCAAACCATTTTCAAATATGTCAGAAATATTGATTTGTCATAACAAATAAAAACCATTAGGTCCAAGAATCTCCCATGGTATTCAACATTTAGAAAAAGCCATGGGCCTTTTTGAATAAAACATCGTGAACAATTTTTTTGAAGGTTAGTCCAAAAGAGATTATTTCCCACAACATATCACATCATTGTGACTCAAGCAAGATCTACCAGAGGAGTTTCATTGGTTTGGACACCATTAGTAAACTCCATAAAAAAACCTAAATGAGCTACATATTGTAAACTTGATTTGATAGAGCATCAATGCCTACATTCAATTCTATGTGGACATGATGATAGGAAATTTTGTGAAAAACATTCTCCATCAATTTAACCTATTCATAAATAGGTTGTAATGTCAAGTTGTTCAACTCGTACCTACCACTTATCCAACCATCAACAATTGTTGAGTCATCAAATAATTACGAGGATTGCACTCCTTTATTAGGTTGAACAGATTGATGAAGGTTGTATGTTACATTATATATGACTCCAAACTTGTCATCTACGAGATTTCTAAAGGGATGCCCATCGATGGTGTACATATTGTATATCTCATTATCACAAATTGAAGTACCAGCATGAACTATACTTTCACCAATAGAAGGTTCCAATCCCCCCTTTTCACAACTGCACATTAAGGAGTGGGATTTCCATCAACCTCCTTAGGATTTGTCTTACTAACCAAGTTTTCCTTCCCCACCATAATATTAAGATCTTTAAGATCCTTCCCAACCATCATAACCCCACCTCTCTCTAATTTTGTATGCCATTTGTGGTTGTGAAATTTCAATAGACACTCACTCACTAGCCAAATGCCCATAAGAAATCGACATCTTCAACACCTGAAAGGTAGCCCCATAATCCAAACTATGAAGATGGTAGTGGCTACCTATCTCAATATCCAGAGCCTTTTCCAAACCTTTATGTAGGTCAATCTCAATGAAAATTGCAACCATCACATGTGAAGTATCCACCTTGAAATGTTCATCAACCTTTAAAAATGTACCTAGTTTAATGTGATTCACTAGAAAGACTTCCATTGACCAGAGATATAGAAATAGAGTTGAAAAAGGTTGACCTAGACCAGGTGCATGGTTTGCATCTCACCCCTATGGTGAAAGCTAGGCATCCATCTCTTCCAGGATAGGAACATTAAACCCCAAAATCATCTCATCCGCATAGTTTTCCTTGCACTTCGTCAGCTCGAAAGTGAAACTCCAAATAACCTTTCACTAACTTGTGATGGTTTGACTTATACCCTAATGCTAGCATATAGACTTAATTAATCCACTTAGATAAGTTTTTATTGGAGATAGGTCTTCCATAGTGCTTCCTTGTCATTGTTTTAATAGTCATCTTGATTATGAGGCTCATAGCCACATTTATCCCCAACAACATTCATCTTAGGTTTCTCCTTTGCAAGCATAATACACTTTTGCACAACTTCCTCCCCTCTATAACCCTTATCTTGTTACAAAACTTCCCTTCTCAAATAAAAACCTTAGCTCCAACCGAAATACCCTCTTCTCTTTCAACACCTACCTTGGATACTCTCCTTCCTTTTCTACAAATGGATTAGGTTTGGGTGTGAATTTCTTACCAACTCCTATTAAGGAATTCCCACTTGAAGAGACTTAAGGCTTCATTTTCTCCTTCTACTCATAACATATAATTAGTTGAATGTGTAGTCTTAGAAATTGTCATAGCTTCCGATTAGGAATTTGTATAAGCCAACCCCTCCATCACTAGGGACTTTAAAGGGCTTCCAACATTTTCATTAAACTATTAACTATTCGAGAATGACATTTGTTTAGAGCTTCATGTCATCTTTATCTTGACCATTATTCTTTTGAGGAAGGGAACGAACTAAAATATAATATTTGGCTCTATCCCATTAAGAGTACCCTTTTCACAACCTAGAAACCTTTGATACCCCATTGCTACCTATGGTTTTTGGACGCAGGCCATAGCCCTTGGTCTAGTGCCTTGCGAAACTTCATGAACTCCTATAGTAGAGAAGATTTGATAACTTTCATTGGCGGCTGGATAGTAGTTAACCTTATCTTCTTCCAATTGTAGTTTATCCAAAATCCAAAATCTCTACGATTCCTCCTCCTCTATATCCATCCTCCCCCAAAATTACTAATTTATGAAATAATCACTTAATATGTTTTTATTTAGTTATTAACTAATTTTAAAAAATAATAACAATTTTTTGTAAGTTCAGAAGTAATCTATTAAGGAAAAATATAAGTACATATAATAATATAGATCGACGTGTTATTGGAACACGAAAACAAAGCTTGAGAAGGCCAGCTGAGAGTGCAAAAGTGATCCTCCCCATTGTGGGGGAAACAGATCTTACACAACATAATTAATTGTCTGAAATTCTTAAAAAACAGAGCTAACCTAGACTAGATAGCTCGGAAGAAAACCTGAGCCAAAATCGCTAAAACCTGAGAAGCATGAAGAGACTGAAAACCTGGCATTACAGCTTTGTGTAAGGGACCTCTGTGATTGGGCAACAATATTCGTTGCCCCACTGCAGACCTTGCTCCTTGCTGCTTTCCGTCTTCTTTCCTGGTTCATTGACACTGCTGGTGGAACCGCCATCATTGGTGTTGCCCGAGCTGTCTCTATTGATAGTGGAGGGTTGCTTCATAGGCATATGTGAAGATTTCTTGATTGCCTTCCCCTTTTTCTGAACAAACTGGCGTTGAGAGGGTGGGGGAGAAGTGAGGGTGGGAGGAGCAGTGGAGGGCGAGGGGATAGGGGGAGGAGGAGGCGGAGGCACGGGTTTAGGATTTCCCGGGTTGATTGGCTGCGTAATTGGGGCTAGCGGGGTGTTAACAGAGCGGAGTATGAGCCTGGCCATGAGATTTTTTAAAATCCAGTAATTGCCCTTACGGGATGGGGTGCGAGTAGTTGCTGTGAGGAAGCGAGAAAATTCATCCTCCCAGTCATCGACCATGGTTCTTAGCTCTTTCGACACCTCTGCTTCATAGCCTTGATTGCTAGCTTGCGGGTGGAAGGGTGGCGGTCTCGGGTTGCCAGCCCTTCCGCGTCCTCTCCCGCTCCTGGGTGGTCCTCATCGACGAGGCAACATGGTTGTTTCTGCGAGTGAGGGACTGGAATGACGAAGTCGCCGAAAGGGCTGAGCGGGAGCCTGGGTACCGGAGCAGTTCAGGTGCAGAGAGAGCTGAGCAGGAGCGAAGGTGATGAAATGCGAAATCAAGAGAGTGAAGAGCCTAGAAAGAGGCATGTTGCACTGCGTCTGAGGAGCGTACTGGTTGACCATTAAGTCTCTGTATCGGACCTGTCAAACCTTGAATGTCGAGAGGATTGGAGCTGTGTTGAAGATCGAGCTCGTCGTCGTTTGTTTTGCTGGTGGCATCATCCCCGGAGACGTCATCATTTCGTTTCTTGTCGAGCTGTGAGCTTGTCGCGTGGGTGTTATGGTGTGCATGAGGCCACCTGTCCTCCTCGTCACTGCCAGCGGGAGTGGTGAAGAGCCTGCTGACATGCTGGGGCAAGTCATCAGTACGACGTCCAAGGTGTGCCTGCCTGTCACCCGCATCCGGGGAAAAAAATAACATTAAACTCACCTTTTATATATATTATTTTAAGTAGAAAAAAACCCAAAAACTTGATATTCAAGAAGAATCAAAGTTATCAAAATCTTTACATAATCCAAATAGCTCCATCTCTGGGAGGCTTGTGCCTTCTAAGCTGATACTAAACATTTAGTAATATAACCTATCAACAAAAAACCAAATACAAAATTTTGCTACAATTTTCAAAACTAATCCAAGAAGCTAGTGGCATAACATCACAATATCTACATAAAACTAGCAAGTATAATAGAAGTTAAAATCCTGAGTTGCAAATAGAGAAGTCTTTGAACTCCTCAAAGAAAACAAGACCTTCAATCATCCCAACAACATTTTTTGACAAGCTTGTCTGCTAATGAGTTTAGTTCTTTGAAAATGTGTTTGATGTAGAAACTGCGGAAACATTTTAGCAACTCACTAGTTCCAAGACACTAGTGATCCAAGATTGAATCCTGAAGTGAAGATGTACCAATTTCCCGATCCACAATGACCTTGGTGTCTCCAAAGATTTGAATCGACATGATATTTTTCATAATAACAAATATTAACAAGCCCCAAAGAGCTAATAATTCAACTCTGGTATTGGAACCCTTACCACATCCCATCCTTAACAAATAGTAATGATTCTCGTCCAATTTGAGATCCACACCCCCACCACAAAATCCTGCTTAGATGCACCATCAAAATAGCCACAAGGTATTGTAGATAACGAGACCTTTTGATGGTCGGGGCTTTATAGAATTCCTTATAATATCTTAATATTTTTAGATATGCCATAGAGGAATTTTGAGAGATATTCTTAAAAATCAAAGCGTTTATGGTTTTCTAAATGCCCTACACAACAAAAAAGGGAAGAGTTTTGTGGTGAGGAACACTTCTAATCCAAGTTGCCAGATTTTCTTCCAAAGTAGGAAGGTTCCATTGTAGTAAACCTGTAGCCCCTCAAGGACTTCTGACAACACTTTCTTGCAGAAGACACAATCAACAAACATATGGTAGCACTTTCAACTGTAGAATAACAAATGATACAAATGTTTGGACCTGTTATACCCCTCTTGCTTAAATTATCCCAAGTCATGATAGGGTTCTTCAAGCAGAGCAAAAAAAAAAAAGATTTATCTTTAGAGGGTAATACCATTTCCACAAAGCAAGATGCCACCCATTAGTCTCCGAGGAAATGGAAGAACAAAAAATTGCCTCATAAGCATCTTTGGCAATTACAGTTCCCAAATTTTTGTTTAATGCCCAGACCAAAATGTCCTTCTCCTCACTAAGTCTAATACCAAGGTGATTGAGACCTGAGAGGAAGTTGGACCATTCTACAACCAGTTCACCATCCAAGCCCAAATTTGTAGTAAAAAACCAATAAGAAGGATCACCTAGATCATAATTGGTATTTATAACATGAGATAGTCTTATGCAGCCCATATTTGATAAGTAGGATATCAATGCCATATAAAGCTAATAAATATTTTCACCCCTAATAAATGGGTTGATCCCAAGACCACTCTATAACCATTACTAATTTTTCAAGTAAGGCAAGCACCCAACCAACTAAAAGTTCTTGAAAATCCCTCCCAAATAGTTGAAGTGTGAGAAAACTTTAGTTTCCTTTTAAACCCATTATTCCACAATGAATTTTTTTGGATATTTTTACCTAAACACTTCATTCACTCCACAAACGTATATCATAAAGACCTCTCGAAAGACTTTTTAATCCCAAAGCTTCATTGAACCCAAACAAGTTTTTAATACCCATACCCATATGTTTAGGCTGCAAATCTTCTCCCCGTACACCAAATGAAAATTTTCTTTGTCCTTTTACAAACTATGAAAAAAAAATTCATCATTTTCTTCAATTCTATGCAAGATAGACATGGGGTACTTTGCAGAACATTCTTTTCTAGATATATGTTAAGCGCGAATAACCATAACTAACTTTTGAAGGTCAAACGCATTTTCTCAACCGAGAACAATTACCAAGAACGTTCTTAGTGGTAATCCTTTGTGATTTGAATACAATAAAATACAATATACATTCACTTTGAGGGGCTTATTGAGAGGCTTCACGGCCCTCGCTGTCCCCTTTCACGTGAGCTGATATCAGGTCGACCGGGAGTAGCAATGACGGGATGGATGTCATTCGCAGCATTTGTGATCGCATTGTCATTGGCGGTGTCTTCGACTTCAGCAATTTACTGCGAGGAAGACGATTGCTATGATCTTCTTGGGTATTATCTTACTTCCTGTACGATTGTTTGATTTTTGTTTTATTTTGGTTTTTTTGTTTTGTTTCAATTTACCTTTTCGTTTGGGTCGCTAGTATTTACTTCATGACATTTTTCTCTTGTTTTCCAGCGTGACCCAGTCTGCAACTTCTGCAGAAATCAAGAAGGCCTACTACAAGCTATCGTTGAAATAGTAGGAGTGCTGCTGCCGCTCCTGATGACTGTCATTACTCTCATTATAGATATTATATTCTTTCTTACGAGGCATTTGCCCGATCGTCGCTTTAATCTCACGGGGTCGATTTTGGATTGATTAATTTGCAGCCATCCCGACAAGAATTCTGATCCCGAAGCGAGGCCGCTTTTTGTGAAAATAGCAAATGCTTATGAGGTCAGTACAGACACTGCTAACCTACCTCCCATCCATAAACTAGAAATGGGTTTATATTAAACTAAATTCTAAATTCTAGTAGTGTTACTATGATAGCATAAGACCCCCTCGGACTCAAAAATCTCTATAATGTAAAAATATCGACACACAAATTGTCCTCCTTTTCTGGTTCAGAACACCATCAAGTTGTCGAAAATTCAAGATCAGTCCCTGGGTTTTCTTTGGGAAAGAGTTACAACAGAACCAATCGAAACAAAAACCCCACAACAACTTGATGACATATGCTTCGGGCATGCATCCTTGTCAACCTTCTCACACCTTTGTCCAAAACTGTAGATTCATTCATCAAAAGAAATACAACATTCAATTCTCGATGGACAACTCATTTTTATGTTTTCAATGAACTCCACAATTTATACTTTCACTCACTTGTTTGTTGAGATATAATTTACAGTGCAGAAATAAAATGCTGAAAGAAAGGATAACAATTTGGGTACTAACTGGAGAGAAAGGTGTTGGATTTCCCCTGCCGAGATGGGGAAACAAGCAATTGACAAGAAATGGGGTATATTGAACACCAAAACAAATCCACCAAAAGGAAAGAAAAATGTGAAACATTCAAAACTTTGTTTTTGTTCCCTCCCTCTCATCAACTGTGACGAGGAACAGGTTCGTTTCTAACCTCTCGAGTCCGTCTCCTTGTGCTCCTTGTGCTGTTTGGTGCATGGATGACCCTTGGTTGTGGCATGATCGACATGCACATGGGAGGTGTTTTACTCATTGATTGCTAGACCTTGTATGGGTGCTTATGTGGTATTCTTCCTTGGAGTGTTGAGTCCTAGATAGTATTTGTTGATATTTTGTAGATCAAATAGGAGCTTCTGCATAGGTTATGTGTCAAACCTAAGTTGCACTGAAACGTATACGAATACAGATACATGGAGGGTGTTGAAATTTGGGTTAGGTTAGGGTTTGATATAAGAAAACTAAACTTTTATAAAACAAAAACTAAAACAAAGCTAGATCCAGAATAGTACTGCTGTAATAAATTCAAAACATAATTTTCATCTCTTTCAACTTTAACACTCCAATGGTCACTGTTTTAAAGTTGGTCCTTGAGATAATTTATCAAATGCAATGTACAGAACATAAATAATAACAATAGTACAATACTAATGATCAACAACTAATAAATAGTAACAATGTTGGTTTAGATCTTGTTTGGATCTGCCTTATACTCGGATTCTTTTGAAGTCAGATCTTGTCAATGTAAGGACAAGATCAACAAAGAACAAATGACAAACCTTGAGAAGAATGCATGCTGGATTGTTGTAGGTTAAGGTTAGACACATACAGTAGTAAACAAGATATCTTAGTCACCAAGAGTGATTATCCCTGTAGGATAACATCAGTAATACTCAGCTCCAAAGATGATTATGATACAGGTCTTGCAACAGTAGGAGAATACAACCCAACTCTAGTGGTCACAAAACAATCACAACCCAACAGAATGAAGGTCAAACAGTCCACGACCTAGCTAGAAAGAGCCGCCACAGTCCAAGGTCAGCCCTAGAGGGCTTATACACTCCATGACCCATTTGAAAGGACTATTACAGCTCATGGTCCAACCCTAGAAGACTTCCAAGTAGTCACAACTTGCCAAGAGGAGGCCAATACAGTCACGCCCAGCCTAAGAAGGGACAACAATAGTCACGACTTGTTAGAGAAGGTCAAACATAGTCACGACCAGCTAGGAGGAGGCAAGAACAATCACGTCCAGCCCACAAAGGGCTCCAAATCAGTCACGGCTTGCTAGAAGGAGGAGATCACAATCATGGTCAGCTAGGAGGAGGCAAGAACAGTCACGCCCAACCCACAAGTGGCTCCGAAAACAATCACGACTCGCTAGAAGGAGGAGATCACAGTCATGACCAGCCAAAGAGATGTCACAAACAACCCAATACAATCACGAACTCTAATATGAGCAACAAGAACTAAAAGGTTCACTCAAGAGGAGCAGTAACTCTAGGCGTCAAGTACAAACCAGTAACAACAGTAACCCTAGGCGTCAAACCAACAACAAACAATCAAGGATCAAATCTGAACTTCTCTTGTGTCAAGTTGCACACACTAGAAATGGAGGAGAGAACTTAATTTATAGTCTTGACAAGCCTTCTAGAAAGGCCACTTAGGCATTCCTAGGTTTTATGATAGTTACTAAATTAAAACACAAAATAAAGTTGAGTTGACTTAGAGTAGGGTACCAAAGGTCATATGGTCATACAAAATATAAACACTAAAAAATAATAAAGTTAAGTCATCATAACAAAGGTGGTCATGCTACACACAATAAGGGCGCTAGGACCAATAGGAAGATAAAGGACCATAAGTCAACAAAAGGGGTCACAACAAGGTGGTAAGGCAACCCCCTTACCCACAAGAACAAGGTGTACCATAAAGTTGGGAAAACAACTCTTTTACCCACAGGACCAACACGATCAAGGACTTAATCTTTTCTCTCTCTCAAGGTATATTGTCACATGTGTTCCATATATCTTATCATCATTGTATAAGGAAGATCCAAACTGGATGATGTGATCATCTGGGCCTCCATACTGCTCCTAAGGGTTAAGTGCTAGTGACATCATCAAGGGGTGGCAAGACCCTTGAGAAACAACCTAGCAATAACCGATTAGGAGAGAGGACATCACACATCATCATCTTGGTCAACTGACCAAGATCCACCTGGTTAACTGACCAGGTATGTACCTGCAAGAACTGCTTTTTCCCAGACCAACAATCTGCTTGGTCCTAGACCGGGAAGTGTCTCCCTCAACATGCAAGATCTGCTTGGTCCTAGACCAAGAAATTGGCTGGTCCCATACCAGGATACCCATGGCATCAACCTGCTTGGTCCCAGACTAAGAACCCCAGGAGACTACTGGGGAATTTAGGGTACCTTCTAAGGACTTACTCTGCCTGGTTCACTGACCAGGAACCCTAGTTAACTGACTAGGGTGCCATCCTCTCTGAGAATGGGTCTCGCAATTGCATTATTTTTAACAAGGGGGACACAGATACAACAATTTTTCAAAAAACCTGGATATGATACAACAGGGAAACGATATATATATATATTCTAACTAAAATTTAACATTCATCATTTAGATTTTAAACTAAAACTATTAACATGTTACATAATTATCATCATGAACATAAGTCAAATATATAAATTAGAAAACGAATTGAGTTGCAACCTATTGTCATATTCAATTTTCTTTGTTCAAAAGTTCAAAACATAATTATAAATTACATTTACATATAATAAAAATGTCCTCGTCCATGTGACGAAGACCCACATCAACACTAACACTTTCATTGTCTCTAGAAGTAGAAGCGGGAGCATTGCTGCCTTGTCCACTTGATGGTGCCCCCTTATCAAATGGATTCATATGAGACATGGCATTCAATGTCATATCCAAGTTAGGCAATTATGGTTCTAGATCCCATAGTTTGGTGGGCCCTGATTTGTATTCATCCTTCTTATGTGACAGAAGGCGAAGGTTGGAATGGAAATAAACAAGTTCCTCAACCTTCTTGGAGCCTCATCTGTTTCGCTTCACCGAATGGATGAATCCATATGTGCTCAAGTTCATCTCTGCTGATGAGGAACTAGCAACTTGTGACAAGATCTTGATGACCAATTTTTGAATATTTGGAATTTCCCCACCATGGAAGTTCCACCAATTAAGTGCACTTAGTTTGGTCTTGTCCCACATAGTCTCAATATCTACACTCAAATTTCAAACTTCAAACCCTTAGATCTTAAATGAATATGAAATGATCTAAGAAACCGATATGAACTTGATTCTTAAGATGATAAAGGATCATTACCTGCGCCCAAAACCTCAAATCCCACAAAATGTGAAAACTTTTCATGAATCATATAGGCAATATCGGGATCTACAAATAGCTTTCTAAAATCTTTCTTATACCCTTGGGAGACTTATGGGTCACTGTTTGGTGCAGTTCTTTCTGGATCATTTAGCAACTCTGATAAATAATATTAAGGATTCACTGCATATGCCAAAATGTGCAATGAAGTGGTCATCTTGTTCCACCTTTTGGTCAATATGTCTTTTACTTCTCTGTAAAAGACTTCATCTGGGTCTTGCTCCTTGGCATTGATGACCACTCTTATATTCTCTCTCATGGAGTCAATGCCCTCATACACCTCTCCCAAACTTGGCCTGTCTGTGTCAAACATACGTAGAAAATCCACAATTGGCTTAGTATATGCCAAGAGGTACTCCACCTTATCCCACCATTCATCATTAACAACCAACCTCTTCATTGCTTGTGCTCTTTTAGTCTGGGATTGCTTCTATTGATTCCAAAGAGAGCTGTATACCATTGATTGTAAGGCTTCTTTCACTTGCATAAGCCATGTCAAGACTATGATGTGAGAGGAAAAACGAGTCGCTGCAACTTGCAAGTGCCAAGATTTCAATAAATTAAAATTCAAAAATAAAAATTTAGAGTTCTAAGATTTATGAAACAAACTTTACAAGTTTAAACTTTAAACTTTAAATTTTTGGTACCTTAACAAGCTCTAACTTCACAAATTCCAGTGCCAAGATTTCAATAAATTAAAATTCAAAAAAAAAAAATTATAGTCCTAGGATTTATGAAACAAACTTTAAAAGTTTAAAGTTTAAACTTCAAATTTTTGGTACTTAAGAAGCTCCAACTTCACAAATTCCATGTAAATGCCTTGGGACATGTGGTGGTTTGTGATGAAGGCTTGTATTTCCTTTGCCTCTTCAATCATAAGTCACATCCACTCAATTTGAGTCCCCATCTTGCTCAACATCAGGTTCAATGAATGAACAACACAAGGGGTCCAAAAGATGTGTGGATATTTGCCTTCAACAATTAGGCCTGCTGCTCTGCAAACCGTTGCATTGTCTGTTATGACCTGGACAACATTTTATGCCCCCACAAATTCAATTGCTTCAATCAGGATGTTAGCAATGAATTCAACATCTTTTTGCTGCCCCTCACAATCCACTTCCTTCAAAAACATTGCCCCTTCAGGGCTTTGAGCAATCACATTGATCAAAGGCCTATTCCTTTGATCTTTCCATCCATCAGAAATGATGTACACCTCTGATATGCGCCATGAGTTACAAATGGGGTTCAATACACCCTCCAAATGTAACTTCCAACCTATCAACATTGTAGTGCAGATCTTCTCATAACCAGGGCCAACGTGTCTTGTTGGGGCTTTATTAACTTCTTTAATCATCTCTGCCCAGTAAGGAGATTGCACAAGGTTAAAAGGAAGGCCATTTGCATAAATGCATCGGCCTATAGCTTCATCCGCTGTGCCTCGAGCATCATTATTAAAACTCTTCTCAAGTGGTCCCAAATTAGACTGCTTTGAGTTTGAACTTGAAGGACTACCAAATTCATGAGAGGGAAATGGAGTCCTTGATGAATATGCCCCCATTCTTGTTGGTTGTTTGAACTGAAAGGCAGTGGTTGACTCATTTGCTTTAGTATCTGCCTCATCCTGTTCTTTTTTATATTTTGCTAATTTTTCTTTGCTCAAACCCTTTCCATCTTTTCCATCCAATTTAGGTGGACCAGTGCATACTCGAATACCAGTGTTCTTTATCCCAAACAAATGTGCTTTCACCCGGGTGTAGGATGCCTTGAATTCCTTTTGGCATTCACTGCAAGTCCATATTAATGACCCCCCTTCTTGGATCTTCCCAACAACAGTGACATTTCCAAAGAGGAGACATTGGATCAATTTTCTCTATAGGGGCAGATTCAGTTTCCTGCTCCCCAACATTGAAGGATGCCTATTCCATGATGCAGATGAATAGTAGGCTGTAGCTATGCTGCTATACCCTGCAGGTCCAAGAAATATACAAAGTGATCGTCAAGTTAGACTCATAGAAATTAAAAAATTAAGGGCAGACTGGTATAAAAAATTAAAAATCAACAGTCTCCACAGATGAAGGGCAGACTGTTATAAATTTATGAAAACTTGTAAACTGTTATAAAAAATTACTGTCATAAATAGCATAAAAAATCAAGGGCAGCTTGTTTAAAAATTACTCTGTCATAATTTGCATAAAATAATTAAAAGTCAAGGGCAGATCATTTTTATATTTTCTTGTATGTTAAGTCACTTATCTACAAGGTCCAACTCAAACACCTCCAACAATTGCACTCGATATTCCATCGTAGGGAAACATAGGGAATTCAAATAACTTGTGAACGTTTTCCTTAATATAGTCAGTTTATCATACTATTTTTCGTGACAACCTTATGTGTTATAAATATATGGTTAATGGTCATGTATTTAATTTATAGAAGATGACTGAAAATTCATTGTTCTCTGACCATATGACAAAGATGGTTACGAATGTATGAAAACATTGAACAATAACATTCTAAGAGACAATTTGAGGGCAGTTTCATGGTTAGGAATGTATGAAAACTGCCATTTTGAGAGGCAGTTTCATTCAACAGATGTGATCTTTATTGACCACAGCCAAGTTCAATTAACTTTAGATACATAAAAATTCAACAAATGGAAATTCAAGCTGAATGCTTAGATATTTTGACTCCACACTTGGATGTAATCTTCAAAGCTGTGAAATGTTTTGTGAAAGATACAAGAAACAATAGAATAATTGCATTAGGAGTGAAGGAACATGGCCTATATAGGTTTGTGGAGGGTGGCATGGCACATAGTCACATGCTTTGGTGACCAGTGGTGTTGGTATCAACAATTCATTGTGGAAACAAACTGTTAGAAGCAGCAAGATGCATGTTACAAGTTAGAGAAATTCCAAACAAATATTGGGAAAAAGCAATACACGCTGGTGTGTACTTGCTTAACAAAAGTCTTACAAAGGATATCCATGATGTTACTCTAGAAAAAGCTTGGTCAGACAAAAAAACCATATGTGAATCCCTTCAAAGTTTGTGGTTTTGCAGCTTATGTTATAATTTCAGATAAAAAATGACAAAACTTGATCCTTTATGTAGAAAGTAAATGTATGGTATTTTGATAAGTGTAAAGCCTGCCTGTTGGATTTTGCTACTAACAAGATAACCATAAGTATGGATATCATTGTAGATGAGAAATCGAGAACTTTTTTATTCTGAATTAGATCTACATGTTGATGAAAGTTGTTGGCAGGTTGAAAAATCAGCCAAGGTGCAAGGTAAATGATTACATGATGACGCACAATGAACAACAATTTAACAATTGGTGTGCATGGTGAACATTATGTTCAACCTTCAAGACGTCGAAATTTCTCTAAAACGAGGAGAAGATGGGGTTGATTTGAAGGGCATAACAAAAGGGAAGGTATCAAAGTGTTACTTCACTAGTTTGGAGGATGTGAGCAAGGATGAGCTCCCACAACCTAGAGAAGAATGACCACACAGGAGAAAAGAGACGTGTTATGCAAATTTAACAAGTTTCTTGGATTCTGTTTGATACTAGTTTAGTGCTTGGATTCTGGAACGACCTTTGCAACTTTGCTTGGAATGACCTTTGCTAACTGTTGACTGGAACGACCTTGGACCTTTTCTTGGAACGACCTCGGACCTTTGCTAACTGTTGACTGGAACGACCTTGGACCTTTGCTTGGAACGACCTTGGACCCCTGCAGACTGCTGACTGCTGGCAGCTGAACCTTGTATGCAGATTGCTGAACCTTGGACGTGGACTGCTGAACCACCGGCGGATTGTTGAACTGTGAACGAATTGTTGAATTTTACAGGTTAGATGAGTTTTAGTACCAGTGATAAACTTCAATACATGAACATATAAAACGAAGGTAAAATTTAAACTGTAATAAAATTTAACAACGTAACTTTCATCTCTTTCAACTTAACGCTCTGCTGGTTGCTGCGTTAACTTTAACGCTCTGCTGGTCACTGCGTTAAAGTTGATCATTGAGATGTTTCACCAAATGTCATGTACAAGAAAATAATAAATAACATGTGCAGTAGACTAAATCTCAAATAAACTACAAAAGATAAAGAATCATAACAATTCGTTGGATCTGCCTTATACTCAGATAGTTTTGAGTTTGATCTTGTCAATGAAAGGACAAGTCAAACTGGTTAAACCATATACGTACCTTGAGAGAGATAGAGTTCAGGTAGAGGTAAACAAACCTTCAATTAAATTAGCAATTTAGTCATATAGTCAATAAATACCATCACGGTGGAGTTTGTGGAGCAGCCAAAAGATCATAGAGTCTGCTGTGAATTGTTGAAATCAGCATCAGTAGGCATTCTCCAAGGTCTGAGGTCATAAGTGACCACCCTGAAGCTAGCCAGGGAGACTTGGAGATTAACCAGTTCTGTGAGTCATGGCAAAAGTCAAGGTGAACATACAAGCCTTGTGAGCTACGCCAAAAGTCAAGACAGGAAGCCTTGTGAGCATTTCGCAAAAGCCAAGGCATCTAGCAAAAGTTAGGTTGAATGTAAAATTCCTATGAGCTAGAAACAAACAAACTTCCTTATGCAAATAAACGTATTGATCTAGTGCGTTGGCACGAATAAATTCATCCACCATGAATATGTCTCTTTGAGTCTAAGTCTTAAGTCGATGTTGAGAGCATCTTTCAGTTAAGTCATGACAAGTCGAGTTGTCTTCCCATGCTTTAGGCTCGTGGAGTTTTGAGTTAGTTAACTAAAGAAAATACGAGATCTAAATTAATTTACAATTAATTATTTTAGTTAACTAAAGTATCTTTTCAGTTAACTGCCTAATCTATTTTTAGAACTCAAAGACTCTTTCAGTTAACTGCCTAATCTATTTTTAGAACTGAAAGACTCTTTCAGTTGAGAACTGAAGTAACTTTCAGTTAACTGCCTAATCTATTTTTAGAACTCAAAGACTCTTTCAGTTGAGAACTGAAGTAACTTTCAGTTAGCTTTCCGTGTACTTGTCTTTCAGTTACGAACTCAAAGCTTCTGCCAGTTGTAAACTCGAGTATCTATTTTTAGATTTAGTTTGATCTCATGTGTCTTTCCATGCACCCAAGTTATCTGCGTCAATCTAAAAGAATAATTAAAGTTTTATTTTTAAGTCTCAAGTTAAGTCAAAGTTGCATAACGAGTCCTTTTG
>LPNX011021427.1:668430-697792 GCA_001517045.1 Pseudotsuga menziesii | reverse complement strand
AGTCTCGTGGAGTTTTGAGTTAGTTAACTAAAGAAAATACGAGATCTAAATTAATTTACAATTAATTATTTTAGTTAACTAAAGTATCTTTTCAGTTAACTGCATAATCTATTTTTAGAACTCAAAGACTCTTTCAGTTGAGAACTGAAGTAACTTTCAGTTAACTGCCTAATCTATTTTTAGAACTCAAAGACTCTTTCAGTTGAGAACTGAAGTAACTTTCAGTTAACTGCCTAATCTATTTTTAGAACTCAAAGACTCTTTCAGTTGAGAACTGAAGTAACTTTCAGTTAGCTTTCCGTGTACTTGTCTTTCATTTACGAACTCAAAGTTTCTGCCAGTTGTAAACTTGAGTATCTAATTTTAGATTTAGTTTGATCTCATATGTCTTTCCATGCACCCAAATTATCTGCGTCAATCTAAAAGAATAATTAAAGTTTTATTTTTAAGTCTCAAGTTAAGTCAAAGTTGCATAACGAGTCCTCTTGGAATTTATGCCTATAAATTAATCTCACCTGCTGTCTATTAAATAATATAATCATTCTCACAGTTTGGAGAGAGAGAGAGGGCAGCGTAGTAAAACTTTTCTATTGCTGAATTTACACAGCAAAGAGAGGGCAGCAGTTTGTCTTGCTGGTTCATTTTACACAGTTTACGAGGCAGCGAAGTATTTTATTGACTTGCTGATTTATAACAGCAGTAAGAGGGCAGCGAAGTATCTTGGTATCTGGTTGGTCTTACAGTCACTCTCTCAAGCATATTTCATGGTGGAAAGTTTGTATTTCGATCTTACATATTATTTGCAATAAAGGAAGATTGTTTGCTGGAGTTTTTATCCCATATTGGGTTTCTCCAGGGTAAATTCTTGTGCATGTGTGAGATCTTATTTGTGTACTTCTTCTACTGCTGGTTATCATTTCAAGTGTTCATCTATCTGTTGGTTTAAAGATCTAAGTTTTGTTTAAAGAGGAAGAAAAGTAAAAGAACAGTAAACACTTTGCTCGAATATATATATGCTTGAAAAACTAACATGAATAACCCAGTCTGTGTAGTAGACTAAGTATGTAGGGGCAGCTGTGGGCTATCCAAACCATGGAGCTAACAAAGCGTGGAGGGATTGCGCTGGAAGAAAAAACCACAGTCAATAGTCAAGCCAACAAACATAGAAGACGTCGATTAAAAAAGGAATCACGTGCGGGTAGGGCAGTGCAACTACAGAGAAAGAACGCTCAGCCTGTGAGGATCCCGCAGGCAACCGACAAGGCAAAACGCAAAACCAACAATCAACCCGTGAGGAAACCGCAGGTAACTAACAGTAAAAAAATGGAATCAAATCGTAAGGGTGAAAGAATCGCAGAGATCACCCCGTGAATGAGCCAGAGACAAACCCGCAGAGATCAAGCACGTGAGGGAAATCGTAAACAACCTGTGCATACAACCGGAAGAAAAGTGCAATCAACCCGCAGACAAAACTAGGAGAAAAGAAACCGCAGACAACCGTGAGGAAAATCACAGGCACCCAATGAATGAGAAATCCCAAACAGCCGTGAGAAAAATCGCAGGCACCAAATAGACAAATAGTGGAGCAGACAGCCCGTAAAATAAACACGTGAATATAAGTGTAGACGCTTCCAAAAATTGATGATCACATAAAAAATAACCTCATCTATTTATAAGGTTAAATGGTGTAATAGATTTACGTTGAGGTCCATAATAACCATAAAGTGACTAAACCATAAAATAAAAAATGAACCAATAATATTAAATAATCCAAACCATAAAATAAAAGGTTTGACCAATAACCATAATATAAAATACTCAAAACAGTAATCATAAAGTAAAGGTCTTAAGATAAGACTAAATGGTAAAAAAAGTCTTTATTAATAAAATCATAAAGATTTTATTAATAAGACTATAAAATAATTAATTAAAGAATTTATAATAAAATCATAAAGTGAAAGTCCAAAGGTCCAACATAAGGTAAGTAGTCCAAAACTATAAGTGGGTTAAAGGTCCTTTAACAAAACATAAGGTAACCATAACAATACAAGGTCCAATGGTCTTTAATAAACAATACACTCCATTAAATAGGAGTCATCATAATCAAGGGTGCACACAAGTGAGAGTGCTAGGACCAAGTAAGAAAAGGACCATGAGTCAACAACCGCAAGATCAAAGTGAACCGTAAAGGTGGATAAGCATTCAAATAGGACCAACAAGACCAAAGACTTTTCTCTCTCTCAAGGTACATAGTTTTATATATATTTTGTCATCACTGTATAAGGGGGAAGATCCAAACGGACGGTACAATCCTTTTGTCCTTAACACTGCTCCTAAGGGTTAGGTACTGGGGACATCGTCAAGGGGTGGCTAGTCCCTTGAGAAGCAATCTAGCAATAACCAATTAGGAGAGGGGACATCATTATCTTCCATTAATGAATGGCTTTCAGGCTTAGGCTAAGTTTCAATCTCACACTGAATCATGTTGATCAATCCCTAGACCCTGTTCGGGTCCTCCATTCTTTCGCAGAATGGTTCTCAGTACTAAGCTGAGTTTCAGTTTCACACTGAAAGTTGATCAACTACTTGCAGGACCTACTTGGACATTGTGTCCGTGGTCCTATACCAGAATATATCTCTGCCTCTACCTGCAGGCTCTACTTGGACATCACATCCTTGGTCCTAGGCCAGAATACCCTAGAGGCATATAGGGGCCCTAGCCACATGCTAGGGGCTTTGCCATGGCAGCAACCTGCTTAGTCCTGGACCAAGAACCCCAGGAGACTACTGGTGGCCCTAGGGTACCTTCTAGGGTCTTACTCTGTCCTAGTCAACTGACTAGGAAACCATTCTCTGAGAATGGGTCTCACAGTTTGCACTAACTTTAACATGAATGAAGTATGAACTAGTGGAGAGTGCGGACTGTTAAATGTCAAATGAGGACGGATTGTCGTTGAAGGGAGCCTTTAGGGATTGGAAAGTGATCCAAATCGAAACTCAAAACCAAACTCAAGCGAAATTAAAATCATGTGTTAAAAATTTGAAACGCGTTTTTTTACATCGAAATGTATCACGATTTTAGGGATACGGATCGATTTCATCCCGATCCGTATCCTGGTAGCCTGATCCATTTCATAAATCTCCGATCCATTTCTGTTCTTCGTTGATCCTTATCCGCATGTACTGCTCCATATCCAAGCCGTATCAATGGTGTTTCGTACCAGGATCCATATCTGAAACTTGGAACGATGTTTCAGCAGGCAGAGGGTGGTGTTTCCAGTAACTTAGTGTCAAACATGTGTGAAGTCATCCAAGTCAATCTATTTTGTAATTCACTTTTAATTAGTGAGTCTAATAAAGTGCATTTTAATGCATTATTGATTTAGTCTAATCTCAATTGTTGATCTCACTGTGAGATTAGATTATTGGTAGATTAGGGTTTCGACTAAAGTATTAAGGCAAATTAAGGTAGAGGGAAAATCAAAATACACATTCATTATTCATGAAGTCGGGTTGGTCGAAAGGTGAAGAAACTCAATACTAAATAGAGAAGCAAAGTTAGAGCATCGAAGAGGATATTGGTTGAGCTACCAAGCAGATTTCAACAAGTAGGCAGTAGCATGGACTATTCCGTACAGCTGTATGGAGATGTACAACAGATCCATACAGTCACACGAATCCTTACAACAGGTTCATACCGCCATACAAATTTGTATGGATAGGTCTGTACAGAGCTGCAACAGACCTGCATAATTACCAACAACTCTTGGGCTGATTTCTCGGTTGTTTGAAGACAATTTACCTCAGTTTTGGTGGGCAAATTATTTGCAGATTTTTTGTTTTGTTGAGTGTACTGTGCTACTGTGATTTATGGCAGCAATGGAGGTTTCCTTGTAAGCTTTGGAATATTAATGAAAAGGCTGATTTGAAGGAGTACATGCATGTGTTGTGTTAAATTGTTTAAAGTTTTCGCTGTTCATTTTCCTACTATGTGTGTGAATGCTGTTATGTAAGAAAGATTGTTTCTGCAAATTCAATGTCAGTTATTGATTTGAGAACATAAGGTCAAAATTCACCTAGGGTAAGGAAAATTAACATGGTATCAAAGCATCTCTCTGATTGAGACTCTTAGGGGTTTACAGTGGGTACATCAATTGCAGTGGAAAAAAGATCAGTAGCGAGGGTTTCATTATTTTGATTTTTAGATTTCAAGTTTGTGCTTTAGATCTTAGAGGTGGCATCAACCATCCTTAGGTTCGAGGATAGATTGGATGGTGCTTCGAATTTCCTAGCATGGAAAGTCAGGGTAACTCTTCTATTAGAAAATAATGACCTTTGAGATATCATCAAGGATGTGGTAGCTTTGCCTACAGATTCACATTTTTTGGTAGCTCACAAGAAGAAAGAAGTGAGAGCCAAGCGAATTATCATAGTTGCAATAAAGAATCATCTGATCCCTCATGTACATGAGAAGTAGACAACAAAATATATGTTTGATGCTGTGGTTATCCTTTACCGGAGCGAGAACATTAATTGGAAGATGATTTTGCACAACAAGCTTAGATCTGTTGAGATGACTAGATCAGACATTGTCACCAATTACTTGATGAAGGTCACACAGATCCATGACAAAATTGCAGCAGTTGGGGAGAAGATTGAGATCAAGGAGTTAGTAAACAGGGCATTGAATGGGTTCCCATCGCAATGGGAAACATTTCTCCAAGGTATTTGTGCTCGGGAGAATCTTTCCAACTGAGAAAGACTATGGGATGACTGTATCTAGGAGGAGACTGGGATGGAGTCAAAGGTCAATAGATAGGGAGGTGAAAATGACCATACCCTGATTGGTTAGGCAAAGAACGACAAAGGTAAAGGACCCAACAAGGGTTAGGCAAAGAGTGAGAAGCTAGCCTCAGAGTCAGGGAAGGACTTGAGTAAAACCAAGTGCTTCGTATGGCATAAGAATGACCATTATGCATCACAGTGTCCAGAGAAGAAGGGTAAAGAGAAGCAATAACACCGGATAGCAGCCTCAGCTGAAACTCAGATGAACGAGTTTGCTTCCAAGTTCGAGAAGGATTTCTTGATGGTATCTTGCCTTTCTTCCAATAGGTTTCCCAAGAATGCATGGTATGTGGACAGTGGAGCGTTGAGGCATATGACATCAGCCCAAGATTTATTTTTGAGTCTAGAAGAGAAATACTCTGGAGTTCAGGTCGAGCTTGGTGATGATGCCAAATATCTAGTAGCAGGAGTTGGTACCATTCCTTTCCAATTCCAATCAGGTAACTCTTTAGGCATTGACGATGTATTGTTTGTTCTAGGTTTCAGAAAGAATTTGCTTTCAGCTTCGGTCTTGGAAGATAAGGGCTTTGCAGTGGAGTTTAAGAATAAGCAAGTCCTTATTAGATCGGAGGACTCTAGCCCAGGATCAACTCAAATGATTGGGGTTAGAGAAGGCAATTTGTACAAGTTGGAGGATGAACCTGTTCGAGCCCTAGTTCATAGCACAAAGAACTTGAGCGAGTTATGGCACAAGAGGATGAGGCACCTACATCACCGAACGTTGCCTATTCTGAAGGTGATTGTCACAAGTCTTCCAAAGTTCAACATTGAGCAGCAGGGTGTGTGCAAAGGGTGCACACTTGGCAAGCATGCGAAGGCTACTTTCCCAAGCAGTGAGCACAAATCTAAGGGGGTCATAGATCTAGTGCATTCGGATGTGTGTGGATTGATGCTAGTAGCCTACGTCACATGAAGCATGTACTATGTTTCCTTCATTGATGACTTCTCTTGCAAAACATAGATCTACTTCTTGAAGACCAAGGATGAAGTTTCTAGCAGGTTTTTAACAGGTTTCATCAAATAGAGGGAGTGCATGATGTACCAAGGGTTTCACCCCAAGTTTAAATAGGAAATGCTTCCAAATATGAAGAAATCACATGAAATAATTAACAATTATACCTTTATAATGGCTTTATAACTTAATGTTTGACCAAATAAAACATTATGTATACCATGAGGTGACCAACATTAACCCCTATTACATGTGAAAACCCCTAAGCCAAAGTGCATTCCCTAGGTTCCTAAGCAAAGTGACGGTGATGAAATGAATGTGATACGTAGGGAGGAAAGGGGTTCTTTGTAAGTTAATCATTGTAACACATGAGTATAGCAATAAGTTTCCCCCATAGCTTCCAAGAGCTACGGGTTATGGATTTTTTTTCCACATGTGTGCCTTATGAAAGAGAGCACTTTTTGTTTCATGAGTTACCCTTTACTTGCACCCTTTGTTTCCTTTATTTCTTTTTTCTTTTTTGCTTGGTCACTTTTTCTTTAGATTTAGTTTTGATAACCATTGGACTTAGGGAATGGGATTTTGGCAAGGTGGCATAGCTCACGTATCTTTTACATTTTTAATTTAGTAGCATCAACCTTAGAGTACTTGACTTTTTAGCTTTGATTTAGGCATTCATACATGGGAGTAGTTTTGAGACCTTTTAAAAATGCATTGGTAGACCACCTACAAAGGGGAAACTAATGGAAATGGATGAAAGGGCTAGTGAAATGGAAAATGGCTAGGCAAAATGTTGTGAAATGAATGACACACCTACTCAGTTCACTAAGGGTACAATTCAACGTTTAGGGTGGCACACTTGTCTAATGAAAAATTATGACCACTACCATGACATACTTTAGAGACAAAAAATAATAAGTGTTTATGAGCCACTATCCAAGCATAAAAGTAACCTCCCATGATCATATCAACATAGAGAAAAACATTCTAAGTGTTGACAAGGGAGAAATGAATCATAACACAAGCACATTGGAAACCATACCCATCAATGACATCAAGGCACATGAAGAGTCTGATCATGCTGGAATAATCTCTGGGCAATGATCCATGGCGGACCACAGATCTCATCTCTAGAAGTTTAGAGCAATGTCCGTGATATGATCACAAACCAAAACTGATCAATTGTCACCCTGGCTGATCTAGGGGTAGCAGGTCGGTTGACTTCCCCAAGAATTATGAGGAGCTCCCATCCTAGACCCAAGGATAGACGTCACTAGATTGAAAGACAAATAGACTCTAGAAGGGTCCATAACCAGACTCCCTCTTTGTAGAATACCACTCTCCAGGCTTTGTTGAGTAACTAGTTATCAATTCAGAGATTCTTCTCATTGACGTTGATTGTTAGGAGTGATGAACCTCCTTGATCTAGCTACCCCCAAAGGATCCCTCATAGGATTATACAGCCAGCCCTCCTCAGCCTTAGGTACTCTGTAGATGACATTATCAAATAATGTATTGCCCCCTTTATGCACTCGGTTGTGAAGCCTTCCCCTCTTTTGGCCTTTGCTTCTAGTTCTAGCACACCTTGACATGTTCTTGCTATAACTTCACTTTTGTACTCATTTTGTGTTTCTTTCTTTTAGCTATATTCTTAGCTCTTTTGTTGTTGTTGATGGCATAGCTATAGGTGCTCACTAAGAACACCCACTATTTATTTACACTGGATGTACTTTTTTAGTCCCATTGATCTACTCTTGTGGTCATTTGTGGGACGATAATAAAACTAGTTCTAGCACACCTTGACATGTTCTTGCTATAACTTCACTTTTGTACTCATTTTGTGTTTCTTTCTTTTAGCTATGTTCTTAGCTTTTCTTTTGCTGCTGTTGTTGTTGTTGATGGCATAGCTATAGGTGCTGATTAGGAACTCCCACTATTTATTTACACTGGATGTACTTTTTTAGTCCTATTGGCCTACTCTTGTGGTCATTTGTGGGATGATAATAAAACTATCTTACCTTATCTACCTTTCCCATATGGCAAGATGAAATTATAAAAGGTACATTCATCAAAAGAGACAATCATCCTTTATTAATCATTTGGGATTAGTGTCTCACAATCATTTTTTGATGTGCACATAAACCCTTTCATACAAATAAAGTGCATGATTTAATTAAACATATGACTTTTAATTCTTCAAAAGACATCAAACCTAGTTTGCCTCCACTTGGGGTGCAAGTGAAATTTGTAGTGTGTTGTCTATTCAAACTCACCTGCACAACAGGTGCAGGTGGACACCTAGACAATATTTTACCATGAACAAAAGGACACATGGACATGTTTTAGCTTCTTGTTACTTTGTCCACATATAGGGACTTAAAAGACCATATTCTACATACAAAAATGGTGATAGAATAGGGTTGAATGATGGGCCATTTCCTGCCCCATCATAAGTCCATCATGGAAACTTGCGAGAATGTTTTTAATATGGATTTTGTATTCAATGGAGGAGCATCAATGGAATTATCGTTCTCTTATCATATAAACTATTGTTCCTTCCCATGATTAGTGGAACCTCCAACTATTTTCGAAATGGCTGGTTAAAGGAAAACCAAAGAGACAATTTCGCCTGTAATGAATGAAATGCAAGAAAAGTAGAAGCAAAGAAGTGAAAGTGGTATCATTTTTACTGTGAATTTCATGTTCATATTTGATTGTACTTTCTTTAATTGGCTGAATTTATGCCATTGTTTCTGCAGATTTTGAAGGATGACGCCACTAGGGAGCAATACGATTATGCTATTGCCCATCCAGAAGAGGTTTGCTGTTTAAGATCTAGTTGCTTAATTTCAAACTTGTTAGAAAAGAATCTTGTTTGTGTGTTGTCAATATCAAGTTGATCGCTTTTAAATTTACCAGTATTTCTTTTCACCTGCTGTGAATTTGTATGTAGTCTTCTGAAAAGAGAATATCTAATGATTAAAATTTCAATTTGGTTAGAAATGTATTAATTAAAAGTTCAAATATTCATATGTTGAAGTCATTAGTTGTAAATGGTATGGAAAGCTCTTTGAAAGAGAATGCCATTTCAACCTTCAATTTTCAGCAGGGTTCAAAATTGTGACTGTGTCCATCCCTTTACATAGGCTGATGCATTTCAAAAGGAAAACATGTAACAATGCTACTAGACTAGTCCATATGTACAGATTGAAAAAATGAACATAAACATCTGCATATATTTCATACTGGGGGCTCCTTTGAGCCAGTTGACTAGTGAAATTTGGGCTTCTAGGAGTTTTCAGCTGCTACAGGAGGTAGGATCTCTTCTTTGACAAGGATGTGGAGCTAACTGTTCAGGTGGAGCCAGTTGACTAGCGAAATTTGGGCTTCTAGGAGTTCTCAGCTGCTACAGGAGGTAGAATCTCTTCTTCGATGAGGATGCAGAGCTACCTGTTCAGATCCTCATTCATGATTATCTCTGTGCAATATAACAACCTTTTCTTCAAAGCATCCTCCCCAGCTTTCTCCTTCTCTGTCCTAGGCCCAACAACTGTAGTACAGAGTCTTTCCAGTAATGGAATAACTTTCTTCTTGAATTCAGACCTCTGGTGAGCATGTAATTTGTCCTTGTCCCCAATCTTTTACCAAACCCAACTAGTGCATCGAAGATCTTTCCGTTGGTGATCCTGTTTGGCTTCAGTTTTGTTGTGCTTGAGGAGCTAACATCCAGGCTGGGTATGTGGATATCTTGCTGGGCCATGAAGTTAGCATGCCACTCTTAGGTGTCAAACCTACTCTTGAGCTGCTTAATTTTCTTTCTGGAGTCCCTGGGATGTCCTCTGGGTTGCTTCCATTGATTTGCATTGTTACACTGCAGATTGAAACTAAATTGCAGCTAGCACAGACACCCTCAACAAAAGCTTACGACTGATGTGAAAAATGATACGAGTGTTCCTTGACCCATTCCTAAGGCTAGACTCTCATCAAGTCCCAGTCCTCCTCCTGTAGGGTGTAGATGTACTCTGCCACCTTCATCATTGATAGGGGTATGATCACATCGGAATTCCCACATAGGATGAATTAGGGAATTTCCCTAGATTGAGGGTACAAAATTCCATCATGCTTATTATTATGGGTTGATGTGATTGGGAGGGGGGATGGGAAGATCCTTGCTAGGGCTTAGCAGGTTAGACAACTTAACTTACCAGTCATCCTCTTCTGTCATAAAAGGGGGGTTAAGTAATAAAATTGAAAGGACTTAGTTATGATTGCTTGGTTGTATAACCAATCTGTGATCTCATCTGCAGAACTTCTTATGTGTGTAATATCCCAAACTGATATTGTGTGCTATTGTACTGATTGTTTGAGGTATTTGGTTATTGGTTCAGAGTTCTTGATTCTTACAACTTAATATATGGTTTTGCATGTAATTGCATGACAGTGTTCAAACCCCAGAAACAGTAAAACTCAAATATATGATGAAATAAGCTTCAAATACAGAGTATAGACATACCAATATCCATAGCTTGATTAGCCAGACAATATGGAAGAGACATGCAAGCCATGCACTGAAGCTAGGTCATAAAACGTGTTGCACCTTCCTAGCTATCCGCCCATGCAAGAGAATCATGTCCTTCTTCAATCACTTGTAACTGCTTCGAGAGGGTGAATTGGATGCCTGGAATCAACACATAAGCTAATAGAGGTCCTTTGAAGAGGATAGGTGAGACATGCAGACAATACGGCCACTCTTAGCTCCAATACAAATTGATATTGTGATGTACAATTCGCCCATGCAAGGATACGTATCCTCTTTGTTGCTAGATCTCAGGAATGGTCCCCGGAAGGATGAAGATGTGATCAAAACTCCGTAAGATAATGAACAATAGATCTCTGAAGGGTTTGGATGAAAATTTGATCTTTAAATTTAGCTGGATGGACTTGCTTCAGATGATCATGCTGTAAACCCTTGCATCTCCTCTGATAATGAACCCGTGTGCCTTGATAAGATGATCTTCCTGTGAATGTTGAATGATCTTTGAAGTACTATGATAGATCAGAGTGATCTACCCTTGGAAGTGATTAGTGTAGATAGATTTCGTTGCCGAAAACACTTGTTAGCGAAGGACTCACGCCCTCAACCACTACTTGCTCTCTGAGCTCTCAAATCTATTTCTCAAAAGTGAAGAATAGCAATGGATGTCTTTAGGGTTCGATTTGCCTTCTTTTATAGAGTTGAGGTGGCATGACTTTCTTTTGCATGCATGCAACTTAATTGCCACATGTCGCATGCAAAGTGAATAAAGGCTTGCATGCTCCGCATGCTTGTTGATAACTGCTCTGATGGCCTCTTTTAATCTACTGATGACTTACTAACACTGAATTAATGTTCTTTTTAGTTCCTTGTATCATTATGCCTCAGTCAATTCCCTTTTTTATCAGTACTCGCTCGAACCTATGGAAATTAAATAGGTTAACGGGTGTTCTTTGGTGTTTAATTAGAAGAGGACACTATAGTCCTCGCTCAAAATTGCTTGTCCTCAAGCAACTATAAGCTAGGATGCTGCAACACCTGTTCTCCTTCCCATGTGTGTAATGTCCTCTTCTAACTAAGCATCTAGGACACCCGTTAACCTATTTTATTCTCATAGGTTCGAGTAGGTATCAATGAAAAAGGAAATTGACTGAAGACTATTAATACCGGGAGCAGAAAATAACATTTCTTTAGTATTATTAAGTCATCAGTTATTAAAGAAGGCCATTAGAGCAGATACCAAAAAGCATGCGGGCCTTATTTCACTTTGCATGCAACACTGGGCAGTGAGATTGCATGCATGCAAAAATTAAGTCTTGCAAGCCCCAAAGCTATAAAAGAAGAAAAGTCGAACAAAAAAGGCATGTATTGTTATTATTTACCTTTGAGATTGGTTTCAAGAGTAGCAGTAGCAGTAGTCGCAACAACAAGTTGGGGTTGAGGGTGTGAGTCTTCAACTAACAGGTGTTTTTGACAGTGAAATCTATTTTCCCTAATCACTTACTGGATAGATCAGTTAGATCTATCATTTGCACTTTAAAGCATCCAGTGTTCATAATATATCTAGTATATAGAGGAATAAGCTATTACAGGGGTCACGTCTTCACTGTTGGGGGCACATTGGAAATCCAGAGGGCAATTTGTATCGATCCAGAGACTCCTTATTTCTTTTGCATGTCACTTCCAGTCTCCTCGGAAGGATCATACTACTATATTAGATGATCATCAGGCCACCTATTGCACATCCGAAGAAAATGCCAACAAAAACGTGGAGAGAAAGGGGCGCCATCCATCCCGAGGAAAACAATTTGCTAGTGTCCAAGAAGGTCTCAAAAGTGTTGCACGTGTCCACCAAAGTCTTCGGGGAGACCATGCTACACTACCTAGAAAGTCTCAGCATCATCCTCCAAGTATTGAAGCATCTACGGAAGGATTATCATCTAGAGAGGAATGTTTTTCCTTGCATGGGCATCAACTACTTAAGAAACAACACTTTTTCACCTTATCTCTTGTTGCATGGCATGCATGCTTCTTCCAGATTGCTCAAATACTCAAGCTATTAATATTGGTATGTCTTTGCAGTTAATTTCATTGTGAATCCAAGTTTATTATTATTTTGGGGTTTGTGTACTCTCTTAATATTGCATGCAAATTGATTTTATCAATCCTAAAGGCCACAACACCTTGAAACTTTAAACCAAAACCTAAAACCTATCCATATAAAGAAGAAAATATCAGTTTGGGATATTACAGTGGTATCAGAGCATGCTCCTCGCCATCTATGGGCTTGAACATGAACAATAAATGAATCCATAAGACACTACTTTTGTGACATATAGAAGAAGAAAGGGCAGGTACATAGAGGATCCAAAGTTAGAAGAGATTAAATTGGAAGACACAGATTCATACATGGACACAACATGGATACATTCTGATAGAGGAAAGGGAACAGGGGAAGATGAAGACAGGATGGCATTCCAGAGTCTAGTTATTGCCTTAAATGACTTGGACAAGGGATAGAAAGATATGTTACATGCTAAACATGTTGGTTATTAAACTAGAGCAGAGTCAAAACAAACTACCAATTTCATTGGGAGACAGAGGATCCACCAACAATAGTGGGAGACATGAGTACACTCATATGCAGAACACTCCTCACATATACAATAAGCCTTCCAGACCTACCATGCCTCTGTTTTTGGAAAATTCCACCCCAGGACCAATCATACCAGCTGAACCAAGTGAATCATTTGGGGCATATCTATAGGAATACATGGATCTGGGAGATGAGTTCCACTCAGCTATGCCATTTTCCGATTTTTGCAATATGAAAAGCAGGAACCGACCAAGAGATTTTAATAGAGCGTTTACTTAGAACTATGAATTGCAAAAGATAGTAGGAAGGTTGACCATTCCCAATTTTGATGGATCTCGCGACTGTCCAATGAGAATATGGGTCCAGAAGTTGGATACTTTTTTTCAACTAAACCCTTATGACAGAGGCTAATGCCATTAAATTGGCTACTTTACATATGGACGGAGAAGCTCATGAGTGAAAAGCAGGAACCGACCAAGAGATTTTAATAGAGGGTTTACTTAGAACTATGAATTGCAAAAGATAGTAGGAAGGTTGACCATTCCCAATTTTGATGGATCTCGCGACTGTCCAATGAGAATATGGGTCCAGAAGTTGGATACTTATTTTCAACTAGACCCTTATGACAGAGGCTGATGCCATTAAATTGGCTACTTTACATATGGACGGAGAAGCTCATGAGTGGTGGTACCATGGGTTAGTGATGCTGGCTCACAACACCATCACTTCATATAGTGATTTCACACAGAGGTTCATGGAGTAGTTTGATAAGAGGGACCTTGGTATACATTTTAGAGAGCTAGATCAACTCAAACAGACTAACAGTGTCGAGGCCTTCATCTTAGAGCTTTAGAGAGTGGTAGTTATGGTGACTGATGTATCCGAGAGAAAATTGGTTATGTTATTTACAGAAGCTTTGACTGGGCTTTTCCGTGGGTGGGTGAAAGCCTACAAGCCATCCACTTTACAAGGTGCCATCAATAGAACCCGAGACTTACAAGATTTGATCCAAAGAACAGATTTTCGGTTAAGACAAATTTCCCAAGTAAAGATAAAGATAAGAAACCCTTCCAGCGAGAATGGCCGAAGAAAAACTGGATGGATGATGACACTAGGAAGTAACTTAGAAGAAAGAAATTATGCTTCACTTGTTACGAACCATGGGTCTCGGGTCCTAGGTCCCAGGTGCATAGGGAAAGCTAAAGCACACTAGATAGAAGTCTACTCAGATAGTGAAGAAGACGAGGATGAGCCTGAACAGGGAGCAACTAAGGATCTTAGAGCAGCATAGGAGGAGTCACTTCAGGGAGAGCCCAAGGGTGGAGTTATTGCTACATTGTCGGGAGTACCCATATTTCATACTCTTCGAGTCAGAGGAGTAGTACAGGACCACAGGGTAGGTGTGTTGATTGATGGTGGGGTGACCCACAACTTTATAGATGCTGCATGGGTTGCTAGGCAGGGTATCCAGACATAGGAATTTGAAGGGTTCATAGTAGCAGTAGCTGGCAATAACATCATGGAGTGCAACCACTGTATTCACAAACTAAATGTCACACTGGGAAACTATAATATTACAGAATCCTACTATGTCGCCAATGTAGCAGATACAAATGTAGTATTAGAGTTTCAATGGATCTATTCTATAGGGAAGTATACTACTGACTGTAGGACCATGGAGATGGAATTCGATGGACATGATGGCAAGAAAGTAGTCTTTAGGGGCATGGACACTTAGCCCCCAAGCCAGGATCATCACAGAGGATGGAGTAGTACTCAAACAGGGAGACATAGAGTGGTCAACCGAATGTTTTGTCACTTTTCAGAAACCTCCTGATAACAACACACAACATCCAACAGATATACATGGATTGCTATAGAAGCATGAGAGTGTATTCGGAGATCTTCTAGTAGGTCAACCGCCCGACCGAGGGTTTGATCATATCATTGAGTTAGTGGAGGGAACACAGGCAGTTATCACCACTCCATACAGGCATCCAAAAAGGTACAAAGATGAGATAGAAAAAACAATAAAAGAATTACTGGAGTTAGGTTACATACGACCAAGTTCTAGGCTCTAGCCCATTTGCATCATCAATCGTATTGGTAAAAAAGAAAGATGACACATTATAGATGTGTATTGATTACAGGGCCCTCAACAAGAAAACTATCAAGAACAGGTACCCCATTGCCAAAATTGATGAGTTGATGGATGAATTACAGGGGGGAAAGTACTTCTCAAAAATTGACCTCCGATCAGGGTATCATCAGATCCGAGTAAAACCAACAAGATATTGCAAAACCAACTTTTCGTTACCACTTTGGTGATTATGAATTCTTAGTCATGCCTTTTGGACTCACAAATGCATCGACAACTTTTCAATCTTCCATGAACCACACCTTCAAGGCTTAGTTGTGTAAGTTTTTACTTGTGTCCTTTGATGACATTTTAATATACAGTAAAACTTGGGAAGAACATTTGAGACACATAGATGAAGTACTAGGAATTCTAGAAGAACAATCCCTATATGCCAAAATGTCTAAATGTGAGCTTGGTATGCAAGAAATGTTATATCTAGGGCATGTAATAAGTGCCAATGGAGTACAGGTTCATATGGAAAAAATTAGAGCTATTTTGGATTGTCCTACACCAAAAAATGTAATAGAATTGAAGGGATTTTTGGGCCTTTGCACTTACTACATGAGGTATGTTAAAGGGTTTTCTCAATTGACAACACCCCTCACCGATCTTACAAAGAAAGGGGCATCCAGTTGGACAGTGGGGCAACACATCACTCCATCCACCGAGTTACCTCCGTTAGATGATGGACTCCTAAGCTGATTCTACAGGTTCGAGAAAGGAATCTCAGAAACAGGGTAATTCGTGAATACTTGGTACCAGGGTCACAGGACTCGCGAGTCAAACCGGAAAAATCGCGAGTTTGACTCGGCTCGGTGGCAAAACGATCCGAGTTGGGTCGGGGCGGGTTTAACTCGGGCCAAGGATTCTCGTTTTCATTATCGTTTTCGATCTTTCCGGTTGGACTGCCGTCGGTTGCATGGTGGTCATTCTCGAGGGTTCCAATCATCCTCTCCTCTATTCCAGCAACGGCAGACACCTCTGCGTCTGCGGTTCTCTCCCCTATCCGCGCGACTTCGGATTGACTGTTGTCCGGTCACCGGTTGATGGTAATTGTTTTCTAAGGGCTTCGAAGTTCGAACTGCATCCTCCTATCAATCCCGACGACAATAGAGACATCTGTGTCTGATCTCCACTATCCGCTCCACTATCCGCGGGATTATACAACACTGATTAACGGCTGTGGGCGGATAGATAGTGGTGATCATCGGTTGATTTCGAAAATTATTAATGCGTGCTAATGGTTTTGTTTTATGTAATAAAGTTATAATAATTTAGCATGCATTAATAATTATAAAGTTATATCCAAATCGACCCTAGAAGTAATGCTATGGTTTTGTTTTATGTTATAAAGTTATAAATTATATTATATTATTTATTGAATGTTATTTATTAAGTATTAATTTATATTTTATATGTAAAATATATTAAATATAAACTTTTTTTTATAATACATATATGTTAATATTAATAAAATATAATTTTTAATATTTATTTTAATAATATAAATATTAACTAATTAAGAGTCTAGGTGGAATCTAGGTGGAATCTCATGATAAATTTCTAAGTGGAATAGAACTGATATATTTTGGGTATCTATTGATATCTTCTTGATTTATATGGACATGTCTATTCTTAATATTTATGAAAAATGTTTTTTTAATAAATAAAAAATATATATATTTAATTTTTTGTATTTGCCGATTTTTTTCCGATTTTTTCCCGATCCGATTCAAACTCTTTGCTCTTTTGCCTCGCTGATTTATTGCCGATTCCGATTCTGGTAAGTATGCTTGGTACAATGGAAAGAGTTACTTATTGAATATGCCACATGGGAAGGAGAATAGGTATCGCAGCATCCAGGTTTACAGTTGCTTGAGGATAAGCAATTTCAAGCGGGGAGGATTGTAATGTCCTCTTCTAACTAAGCATCTGAGACACCCGTTAACCTATTTAATTCCCATAGGTTTGAGTGAGTATGAATGAAAAAGAGAATTAACTGAGGACTATTAATACCGGGAGTAGAAAAGAACATTTCTTTAGTATTATTAAGTCATCAGTATATTAAAGAAGGCCATCGGAGCAGATATCAAAAAGCATGCAAAGCATGTGGGCCTTATTTCACCTTGCATGCGACACTGGGCAATTAGATTGCATGCATGCAAAAGTTAACTCATGCAAACCCTAAAAGCTATAAAAGAAGACAAGTTGAACTAGAAAGGCTTCTATTGTTATTATTCACTTTTGAGATTGGTTTCGAGAGTAGCAGTAGCAGTAGCCGCAACAATAAGTTGGGGTTGAGGGTGTGAGTCTTCAACTAACAAGTGTTTTCAACAGTGAAATCTATCTGCCCTAATCACTTACCGGATAGATCAATTAGATCTATCATCTGCACTTCAAAGCATCCAATGTTTATCAGATATCTAGCATATAGAGGAATAGGATATTACAGGCGTCACATCTTCATTGTTGGGGGCACATTCGAAATCCAGAGGGCAATTCGTATTGATCCAGAGACGCCTTATTTCTTCTGCATGTCACTTCCATTCTCCTTGGAAGGATCATACTACTATACTGGGTGATCATCAGGCCACCTCTTGCACTTTCGAAGAAGATACCAGCAAAAATGTGGAGAGAAAGGGGCATCATCTATCCCGAGGAAAACAGTTCGCTAGTGTCCAAGAAGGTCTCAAAAGTGTTGCATGTGTCCACTAAAGTCTTTGGGGAGACCATACTACACTACCTAGAAATTCTCAGCATCATCCTCCAAGTATTGAAGCATCTACAGAAGGATTATCATCCAAAGAGACGTTTTTCCTTGCATGGGCGTCAACCACTGAAGAAGCAACATGTTTTCACCTTATCTCTTGTTGCATGACATGCATGCTTCTTCCGGATTGCTCAAATACTCAAGCTATTAATATTTGTCTTTCTCTGTAGTTAATTTCATTGTGAATTCAAGTTTATTGTTATTTTGGGGTTTGTGTACTCTCTTAATATTGCATGCAAATTGATTTTATCAAACCTAAAGGCTACAACACCCTGAAACTGTAAACCAAAACCTAAACCCTATCCATATAAAGAAGAAAATATCAGTTTGGGATATTACAATGTGGCATCTTCAATGGGCAATTCCTTCCATTGTACCAAATATTCACGAATTACCTTGTGCCTCAAGTTTGTTTCTTGGTCCCATAGAATTTTCTTTGGAGCCAATACAAGGAGCCTCTCGTCATCCAATGGAGGTAGCTCGATCGATGGAGTGATTTGTTGTCCCACTGTCTTCTTAATACTCGACACATGGAACACGTTATGAATTTTACTCTCCTTGGGTAGCTCGAGTTCATAAGCTACTTCCCCAACTTTTTTGATTATCTTGTAAGAACCATAGAAGCGAGACTTCGATTTCTTTGCTCCTTTCTTCTTGAATGATGATTGTTTGTAAGGCTGTAGTTGGAGGTATACCAAGTCTCCCACCTCGAAACTGCACTCAGTCTTGTCTTTGTCTGCGTACAATTTTTGTTGGTTTTGTACTGTTTGCAAATTTTCTTTAAATATCTTGAGAATGTCCTACCTATCCTAGATCCAATTCTTTGCTTTAGGTGTTCTACTATCCCCGAATACTACGTCTGCAAAAGTCAATGCCTCATAGTCATATAATTCTTTGAAATGAGTCATCCCAATAGACATGTGGTGTGTAGTATTGTAGCAATATTCTCCGAGATGTAGCTACTTGATCCACATCTTCTGCTTCCCTGCTACATAGTTCCTCAAATACCCCTCAATCCATTTGTTGACTATCTCTGTTTGTCCATCACTCTGAGGATGGTAACTTGTACTGGTAGCTAATTTTGTCCCCACCAACATGAAAAGCTCCTGCCAAAAGGCACTTGTGAACTTGCTATCTTTGTCAGTGACAATGGTCTTAGGCAACCTGTGCAACCCGAATACCTCTCTAAAAAACAACTTTGCTACCTGTGCTGTAGAATAGTTGGAAGCAATGGCAAAGAAATGGCCAAACTTAGTCAATCTGTCCACCACTACGTATCAGTAATGTCTTCCCTGTACCTTGGGAAATCTTGTAATGAAATCCATCGAGATGCTTTCTCACTTTTGCTTGGGTATGGGTAATGGTTGAAGTAACTCTGCTGGATGAGTGTGCTCTACCTTACTCTATTGGCAAGTACTGTATTCCCTAACATGTTGCATTACATCCTCTTGAGGCCCTTTTATGTGAACCTCTCTCTAATTTGTCTGTATGTCTTTAGGAACTCCTGATGTCCTAACAGTGGTGAATCATGTGAAGCTTGCAAGATATTTTTCTTTAATGTGAACTCGGGAACTAGTAAATTCTATTCTTGTAGTAAATGATGTCATCAATCTCCCTGTATCTGTCGTCCTGTATCTGCCTGTCCAGTAACTCAAGTAAACTTATTCTTAGAGTATTCAACCAAAAATGAGACTTCCAATCTATGGCGACACTCATGAGAGATAGGGTGGCCCGTCGTCTAGAGAGGGCATCGACTGCTATGTTGTTCTTCCCTTTCACATACTTGATCTCAAAGTCGTAAGCTTGGACCTTCTTAACCCATTTTTGTTCCAAAAAGTACCCGAGGCTGTTATGATCTGTCTTGATTTTAAACCTACTACCCACTGAGTACTGCCTGAATTTTTTTAAGGCATGTAGAATTGCTAAGATTTCTTTATTGTATATGGAGTAATGGCATTCATAGTCTTTCAATTTTCTGCTTTCAAAGGTGATTGGATGGTGGTTTTGCACCAACATTGCTTCTATGCCCTCGCCAGATGAATCACATTCTAATACGAATGGTTGAGTGAAGTTAGGTAATGCCAGAATGGGATATGAATTCATAATCTTCTTTATTTTCTCAAATATCTGTTGTGCCTCCTTTGTCTAACTGAATGCCCCTTTCTTTGTAAGATTTGCGAGGGGTGCTGTCAATCGCTAAAACCCTTTAACATACCTCATGTAGTAAGTGCAAAGGCCTAAGAATCCTTTCAATTGTGTTACATTTTTTGGTGTAGGCCAATCCAGAATGGCTCTATTCTTTTCCATGTGAACTTGTACTCCATTGGCGTTGTTACATGCCATAAATATAGCATTTCCTGCATACCGAACCCGCACTTGGACATTTTTGCATATAAAGATTGTTCTTCTAGAATTCCGGATACTTCATCTAAGTGCCTCAAATGCACTTCCCATGTTTTAATGTATATTAATATGTCATCAAAGAATACAAGGAGAAACTTACGCAATTGAGCCTTGAAGGTGTGATTCATATAGGATTGAAAGGTGGTTGGTGCATTTGTAAGCCGAAAAGGCATAACCAAGAATTCGTAATGTCATGGTGGCAACGAAAGGTTGTCTTGGCAATATTCTGTTTCCTCACTCGTATCTTATGGTACCCTGAGCAGAGATCAATTTTTGAGAAGTACTCTGCTCCCTGCAACTCATCCATCAACTCATCAATTTTGGGAATGGGGTTTTTATTCTTGATAGTTTTCTTGTAAAGGGCCTTGTAATTAATGCACATTCATAATGTCCCTTCCTTCTTGACCAATACTACCAAGGATGCAAATGGACTGGAATTCGGTAGAATGTAACCCAACTCAAACAACTCTTTAATTGTCTTTTCTATTTCATCTTTATATCTTTTAGGATGTTTGTAGGGTGTAGCGATAACTGCTTGGATCTCCTCCTCTAACTCAATAATGTGCTCGAACCCACGGTTAGAAGGCCTACCTGTTGCAGGATCTCTAAATACCCTCTCATGCTTCTGTAGCAATGCCTGAATGTATGAGGGATGCGTGTTGTGCTGTCGCGACGTTTCCGAAATGTGATTAGGCATTCTGCTGCCCACTCAATGTCGCCTTGTATGAGTACTGCATCCATCCTCTGTGATGATACTAGCTTGCGGGGGTAAGTGTTCATGCCCCTCAGGGCCTCAAGACTACTCCCTTGCCATCCTGTCCCTGATTTTCCATCTCCATGGTCCGATAATCTGTGGTATACTTCCTTATAGAATAGAGCCACTGAACCCCTAGTCCTACATTTATCACATAGAAAGAGTCTATCATATTGTAATTTCCTAGTGTTACATTTAGCTTGGGAATCCAATGGGTGCACTCCATGTTGTTGTTACTTGCCACTGCTACTGTAAACCCCTCGAACTCCTCTCTATGAATGCCCCGCTTAGCTACCCATGCAACATCTATAAAGTTGTGGGTTGCCCCCCATCAATCAACACTCCCTCTCTATGGTCCTGTATTAACCCTTTGACTCGGAGGGTGTGAAATCTGGGAACTCCTGATAATGTAGCAATAAATCCGCCCTTGGGATTTCCCTGGAGTGACTCCTCTGTTGCCCTAAGCTCCTTTTCTTGTCCTTGCTCTTGCTCGTCCTTGTTCTCCCCACTATTGGAATAAACCTCGATGTAACGGGCCTTTGCTTTCCTTGAACACCTGTGGCCTGGTACCCATGGTTCTTGACAACTGAAACATAACATCTTTCTTCTTAGTTCTTTTCTAGTGTCATCATCCATCCAATTCTTCCTGGGCCACTCTTGCTGAAAAGGTTTCTTATCTTTGTCTTTGTTTGGGAAAGTTGGTTTAGGAGGGAATCTGTTTTTTAGAACCGAGTCTTGTAAGTCCCTAATTCTACTGATGGCATCCTGTAAGGTGGGTGGTTTGTAAGGTTTTGGGTTGAAGGCGAATTCCTCAACCAACAATTGAGTTTGGTGGCGAAATCTATCCACCTTAGTTAATTCCAAGGATAGATCATCCGGGTCTATCAGCGTACTTTAAAGATTACATCATATTCATCAGTCTTTGGAGGGATTCAAGTGCATCCAGGCAACTGAAGTATTTGTAAGGGCGCATCATTCTACTCATTAGGAGGGGTGCATTCACTTGATCATCAAAGGAGGTATTAGCTAGCTCCAGTAAGGAGCATATGATTGGAGATTCCTAGAGGCATTATCTATCTGCATTGCACTGGCATAATCTCTTCCCGAGAAAAACCCAAAAAAACCCCTCCTCAATCTTCCATGATACCTTTCCTTAATCCCCATTTTCCTCCTCCTGACTTCATTCTTACTCCACTGCCTATCCTATAATGTTGCGGGACTATAAATCATTTATACTTTTACACTATTCAAGATATTTAATAATGATTCAATGTGGTTATCTGATTCATGGTTGTCTTGAGAAGTTAAATACTTTAATGCTTAATTAAGTTGGTACTCCTTGAGTTGACATTTATGTTTATTTATTCGTAGAATTATTCTTACTTGCATGTTTACGGAAATTTTCTTTTAATGGTAATTAAAGGCACTGCTTCAATATTTAATGTTGTAGATAACATAATAATTATATTGACTTTCATGGAGAGGATGTTTATGTTCTCATTATTTAAACTATTCTGAGTCAATCATCATGTTTCAGTTTTCAAAATAAAGATTAAATAATCATTAAAGTGGATAATATAATAATATTAAGTGACACTATCGTATTTCATTTGGTTAAACCTATAATAACAATGATACTAATATATATTTTACCAATTATGTAAAACAATTTGGACAGTTAAATAATTCTTTTAATCATATTCAATGAAGCTTAAGTGTATTCGATAATAGTTATAATATTATTAACACTATTATTATTAAACTAATAATAATAATAATAATTAATATGACAATAACAATTAATAATAATAATAATTATTATTATTAGTATTAATGGTGAATAATAACATCAACACTTATTTATTTAATCGATAAGTAACTCAGTATAAACATGGTATTCTTGTATTAAAACAAGGTACCCTTAATGGGTTAATTAATCATGCTTAACAGTTAGACAAGACAATTCTTTACTGTTAATGTTCTATCTACGGCACGTCATAGTGACGGTACTTTCAATTGACGACACTTGCATTAATTGTTTATCACGGTGTTTACATATAATGACTAATTCATTTATTTTACACATTAACAACTTAACTATTCATTACCTAAGTTGATTATACTTCCTTAACTAAGTTATCTATGGCATTTATACCATTATTCAAGCGTGACAAGTTTCTTGTACGTCAATACTATCGTACATATATGAGGTGTGCATGCATGGCCATTGTATGCACAGGTCAGATATACACTGTAAACAAACACCATCTTGCCTATGCATACCTGTTAACTAATAATAATCATCATCCATGCAAGTAGAACACAGATAAATATAACATAATTATTTTTAGGATCCCTAGTTATTTTAACAATTAACCCATTAAGATTTCATATCATTAACTTCATGTAGGTTTACATTAGTTTAATCAATCAAGTACAAGGAAGGGTACCTACTATCTCTAATTCAGTATCAAGGAATACCCAACCCTCAACAGTACTAACTAACACATCCTCCCATCCTAACCTACGTCCGCATCCTCCCTATCCTTCCTCTGCTAGTATAGAAGTGGATGTCGACTTCACCGACTTGAACACATAAGAACCTGAGAGCGATAGCATCGACTGAACAACGAACCTAGCCTCTCCTAGCAGGCATCCGATCGTCGTCATCACAACAACTTGGGGAGCGTGTCTCAACACGACCCTCCCACGACCCCGGGTATCATAGTAACATAGGGTGGGCAATACATCCATCCCTCTTAACATACTGGATCTATACCCTATCAAATCGTACTCTGCTGTTATCAAGATTTTCGGAGTGTGTCATCATATCATCGGTTTGGTCAATAAGGTTCCTTGCATAAGTATGTGCTAATCCGCACATCATATTCAACACCCCTTGTGCCCTGTGGGTTAGTATTTCGAAAAATACACAATCATAACAAGCATTTCCACTTGATCATCAATTGATCCATATTATCATCATTATTTCATTTCACATAATAATTTTAGTTCATCACAACTACACATGACATATAATAATTCAATTAATCACATCATAAGATGGTATCCATGTACTGCATCATATATTTCACATTTTATAAATGAGAACATTTAAACATATACTATCATCGTAAAATACAGGAACCCCATGATAATCACCACATCGTAACCGCATAAGCATAGTAACATAATAATCATGGTGACATCATAAACATAGTAACATCATAATCATAGTGCCATAATAAACATAGTAACATCATAGTCTCGGCCCCATCACATCGTAAATAAAGATTACTCAGTCGAGTAAAGTCCAAAAGATAATAAGCAAATAAAGTGCAGTATGTCTAACTCATAAATATGCTTTGTCAAAATATGGGGCGTTACAGGCAACTTGAAGATCCAATTCATAGAAGATATATTGTACTATTATTTGGCAGAGGGCGTATTCTCCTTACTCCTAGCAGAGACGACACATTCCTTCAATTTATATCATTTGGTGCGTATTGATCTGAGCAATTTGCGACTATATTATACCTCTCTCTCATTGGGTGAATTGTTATTGATCCTATTGCTGCTTCTAGGGATCCATTTCGGCATTTCAAGAGCTATTTCCTTTCATCTTACACAAGAGGAGGGCGCTATATCTTGCATGGGGGAATTGACTATGGGAGACAACACGTTTTCTAACCTAGACTTGGTGCATGACATGCATTTTTCTTCTATAATACTCCACTACTCCAGTATAGCTCATTGGTATGTTCATGCTCTGGTTTCGAGTTTATTTACATTGCATATCTGAATTATCTTGTTTCTTGGGGTCATGCAACATCATGCAAAATTATTAATTTCCATGCAATTCTATTACCTACAAATTGTGTGCCAAAACCCTAAACAAACAAGAAACACTTCAACAAGCCAACACAATAACATAATATATCAGTATGGAATATTACATATCATGAGAGAGTGTCCAAGTTCGAAGTCTTCCCCTTAGTTTTTGAGAGCTAGGGGTTAGTGATTTTCATCCACATGTATGCCATCTGGAAGAGAATGATTTCTTCTTGAGTTACTCTTTCCTTGCACCATTTTTTATGATCCTTTTTATTTACTTTTCTTATTCCTTTTCTTTTAAAAAAAATTTAGCCTCTTTTTTGGCTTTGATAAGCTTGGGATGTAGGATCATGGCTTTTTTTGTTTTGTTAGTGGGCATAGATCACATTCATCATTTTGTTTTACTTCCCTTAGAGTACTTTGACTCTTTTGACTTTAATTGAGGCATTACACATAGGAATAATATGTAGAAACTTTAGAACATGACACATAATTAGTGGCAAAAGGGAGCCATGATGGAAATGGGTGATGTGGCTAGTGACATGGCATGATATGAAAAATGGCTTGGTAAAATGTTGTAAATGACATGAAATGAGGGTCACACTTGCTTAAATCCCTAGGGGCACACCTAATCCCATAAGGTCATACACTTAATCCAATTGAGGAAAGAAGAACTATAACCACACGATAAAGCCCCTTAGCTACTGAAACAATTGTGAGGATGCATGAGCCGTTATAGAGTAACACTTTTGACCTCCTATTGTTATGCCCACACATAAGAAAGCATTTTACCATAAGTCACATATAGAGGAAATGTTATAACACTGGTACCAACTGGATGCCCCCATCTGTCTCTGGCATATGGCAAGGCAGGTTGAGTAGGTTGAAGTGTCTATAAGCAAGTTGAAAGTGTCTCTGTCAAGTGTCTATGGGAAAACCGTAGATCTCATCTATGGAATTGCTGGATGTGATGGAAGATCACATAGGAATTGATGGTCAAGTCACCCAGTATGTGCCAAGGGGAAACATGCCCAATGACAGAGTGTGTAATGTGGTCGAACAATGAGACCTCACTCAAATCCATGATATGTGTAGCATAAAAGGCCATCTTTGAACGTAACTCGCCCCGAGAGTTGATCCAAGTGACCTGCACGTATTGCCTATAAATGTCGTCGTGGGTGATTCTATTCTACTCCTTCCTGGTAGGTAAGAGGTGTTCAGGGAATATCGAAATGGAGGAAACTAGTCCGTCGCAATACCAACCGATGCCAAAAGATTCGTAACTCTTGCATACCAAGATCTAGTGCGATCTAAAGGGCTAGCCAAGGTAATGGATTGCGATAAGAGATAGGCCAAATGCGAGTACTGATCTTGCCAAATGCGAGCACTGATCTTGCCTTGTTGTCGAGTAAGCAAAGCTTCGAAGGTGGTGTAGGAGTGAGATAAGTCTGAACACAATCTCAAGCTGAAAGGGTTGGGCCCTGTTGCCACCTTTCACACACCTGGGGGGAACGTGGCAGAAGTCTTCAAGCCACTCGGTGTGTCCTTGGGGGCGATTCTCGAGTCAAGGCTGTCACCTTGTTCTTGACTCCTCCGTTTAGGCCCAACTCCTAACGAAGCCAAGGGGGGTAGACCCTATTAAGTTATTGAGGCAAAATTATTTAGTATGGTGATGTTAAACTGAATGAGTTACTTAGGAGTTTGAAATTTAACCATAAACAACCATAGATGACAAGATAAAAAATGAGCGCACGAAAGCACAATGCTGAGACACAATATATATATAGAAAGAAAATAGCCAGTGCCTTAGAATGGAGTCATAAAATAATCAATGTACTTGCATGTGCTTGGAGTGAATGTTTTGTGATTGCCTCTTGCTACGTTTTAAGTTAATGTGAAATATGAGTTGATTAAATTAGGCGAGGGGGGGGACTCCAAATATACACGAGAGTACTTGGAGTATGTCCAAAACTAAACCTTCACGGCTACCCGCAAGGAATATGTGGGTTGAATGGAGTCTCTGAGACTGTTGTTCATAATGCACCCAAAGGTGTAACAGAGATCAACGCCTCGAGGTCACTTTTCAGGAGTTCCCGCTTCCTTTGGGTATTTTGCCACCGCTTTGATCGAGGCGTGGTGGTTGATTGGGGAAGGTGAAGACTAAATAAACTAGTCACTCACGTTGCTTTTGATGCAGCTTGACTGTTCGGACAAACCGCAGCCAAGTATAGAGCATACACACCGGAGTCTTGTAAATTTTAGTGAGTTTTAAAGAATGTGTTTTCTTAGAAAGAAAAACCCTCCAGGAACCTCTTTCAGTCCAAGTGGACCTCAATCGGGGAATCAAGGAGGGGGTTGATTTTAGAACAATTACTTACAGAAATTAATGATAAGCAGCAAACAGAAACAAATCACAAGTTTTCTAATTATTCCTAGCACGCATCTCTTCCCCCTTGCGGGTCAATCAAGAAGTCGTGGGGTAAGTATTCGAGTTACTTTGATAATGTAATATGGAATATATGATAAAGTAATCAAATCATGTTATTCTGCATGAATGAAACTAATCTAAAGCGAAAAGACGTAAGACAATGCGAAAAATGACAAAAAATGCGCGAATCTCCCCAGGGGGGATGGGGAATGGACTCGAAAGAGCCTATTTGGAGAAAACTTTTATTATTTGCTGTTACAATATCAGTAAAATTATCTAAATCCTCTTGGTTCTTATACAGGATGAAACCAAGGCTTTACAAATTTCCCAAAAATTTAAAATTATGGTCAAAAGGGAGATCCCTGGGGGGATTTGAACGATCCCAAAGCCACTTTTGAATAGCAGCTTCTCTTCTTTCTGTTATGCCTGCTAAAAGATAGCGAGCATGTTAGAATGAAATATGCCCAAAAGCACTTTAGAAGTACCTTTGGGTCAGCTTATTTTAAACCAAACAAAACTAAGTTAAAACTAGCTAAAACGGTGAAAAAGGAACCAAGCAAAGCAAGCTTTCATTGGGATCTTGGCTTGCTGTTTGGGCAACCAATGAAATATGCATTGATTGCTGGATTTAATCTTTTTAAAACAGAAACAAAAATCTAAAGCATGCAACCTACAGATTCTCTTTAAATTGCCATGCAAAACGGACGATTTCCCTAAACTAGATCTAGAATGCTTTATGAAACTTTTTTCGGAATGAGATCTAGTCTATGAGCCTTGAAACAACAGATCTATGTAAGTTTTACTTTAATATAACAGATCCAAATGATATCAAAGCTTTCGAACACAGTAACGAGGTAAGAAAATTGATTCTTTGAAAGAGGAAGAGAGAGAACGAGTGCTGGAAGCCTGGGAATGTTGGGCTTTGGAGTCTGCTTTGGTGGAACACCAAGGGACTATGTCCTCTAGAAGATCTTGAAGATGAGGAAGATGCAAACCAGTTCAACCCCTTTTACAAGTGAGATCACCTGCAACTTAGAAATCCTTGCACAAACAGATGGTTAAAACATAGGTGCTGTTGGAAAAGATAATTGGAATGCATGCAATTAAACTTAAAATACATGCAACTCCAATAGATCCGAAATAAGCAAACAGTAAGAGCATGAATCAAACTAGAATAAACTCTTACCCTAACAGGAGGGAGCTCTCTCCTTCAAGGCCAACAATTAACCAGCAAAAGCAAAGATAAATAACACAGATTATACCTCATAAGCATTTTACAATCACCATCCACACATGAAGAGCATTACACCATAGATCTTGCCTTCAAAGCTTTTTTATTCCAGAATAGTAACCAATACAATAGCAACAGCACCTCAATCCCAGTTCTAACTAGCTTGGAAGAGGTAATCTGTGCTTTATTTATAGCAAAAACAGGAGATCTAGCCCAGGGGGGCGCAAATCCCAAGGAGAGAGAGACTGCAGCTGCATGTGGAGTGAATCTGGGCTTGATCTATGTCTAACTAAGCCTGATCTGAGTCTCACTGAGTGCAACTATCAATCGGAGAGCTGATCTGTTTGACACCTCAACCTGCTGATTGAAGCATCCACCAAAACTCAATCAGATGGGCCCACACGTGTGGAGGAGAGAGAGAGGGCGCAATTCCCAATATTGCATGCTGTGGTTCACTCCTAGATCAGCCCATATCACCTCCTTTAGTCAAGGAATTGTCAGATCCAGTCAATCCCAAGCCGATGAGACTGATTTCAGTCAAATTGGAGCAAATCCCAATGATTTAGGATTTGGGGTTTTCTCCATTATTTAATTAATTCATCAATTAAATAATCAATATTTGATTTTTAGGGATTTTTGACCTAAGTGATGGACAAATCACTCAAAACTTAGAAAAAGTGGGTTTATGGGTTTACACGGTGCTCTAAGCTTGAAAATGAGCACCCCCATGATTGAAACTGATTTCCGAGCCCACTTTTATTACAAAACCAATTTTTCCAATTAGACTATTAAAAAATAGCCTAAGTTTTGTGGAAAAATTAAAATTAAAAAAACTTAAAAAATTAAAAAAAATTAAAAAAAATTAAAACTTATGG
>LPNX011021427.1:651069-668369 GCA_001517045.1 Pseudotsuga menziesii | reverse complement strand
CTTAGACATGTTCATATGACTCGACCATGATGCCTAGCATGTTTATACATTGACACATAGACTCTAATAATCTCAATAGGCCTAAATGCCAAGCCGACCACGCCAACTTTGGAGGTATTGAGTGAAAAACTCAGAAATTATCAGTCGTTTATTCAACAACCAATAATAACCAAGGGAAAAAACACCCTGGGCTGATCGGATTGACAAATAAAGTCTAAGAGACCGAGTCTTTTACAGACACTATCATGCTAGAACATTTTATTACAACTCCCCCACGGGGTATGAACATGTGATATAGTACAACAAGCACTTTCTAGAAGCAATTCGAAAGGTCTTCTGAAGTTCGAACAAATCATCTTTTTCCGGTTCACCAGGCTCATTTGATAAAAAACCACTAAGTACAACTTAGGTGGTAACATCTGGCTCCAACTGCGGGACGTGTGCTTGATCTGGTCATATGCCAAGGAGAGGATGCGAGAACACCAAAATCTCTGGTTTATACACCCTGTAAAAACATCTCGACTTGACAAGAAAACCTCAGTAGCACAAGCTTTATATAAAAACCAAATGAACCATTAAGCTGATTTATTTAAACGAAATAAATGTAACTAACTAATGAAAAAAAGTTTTATTATAGCTAAGTACAAAACAAAAATGCGGAAAGTAAATGCTCTTTTTCAAGGAGCTTATTTTCCTACTCTAAGCATGATATAAAAAAGGTTAAGTGTAATCAGAAATCCAATGTAACCACCTAAGCATTTTATTAACATAAATTTTTTGTTTCCTTGTCTTTGGTTACCAACCAAAGTAAGGATACTTTATTCAGAAAATGCAAACCTGCGTCATGATTCGGAATGGACGAGATGGATGGGAAATCATAGGAATGAATAATGTCGTCAAACTTCTTCCCAAACTGGTAGGTGCTTGCATAGGCTGCTTTTATCCATGACTGGATAGGGTTGATATACAAATCGGAATGATGAGGCAGATTGACTACACCATCCTACTGATCATCAAGGCTTACCAAATGATAACTCATTGTATAAGCCCCAAGCGGCTCCAAATCATAAGGAAACTCAGTGAAGATGATAGTTGAGATTGATATTCTACTGACTGCATCATCTTTGTCTTTTCACAACACTGCTTCTCAATGTCTTCATTATTGATACCTTTGTGTGGCTCTGCATGATATGACTCTGAATGACCATATAAGAGTTTTGAATGCTGCTCTTCTATACTATGATTTTCCCAGGTCTCCAGATCCATGCTTCCCTCTATGGAAGTATAGTAGATTGGAATTCCACAAATTTCTAAATAGACACTCCCCTTGCTGGATATAGCATAGATAGGATTCTTAATAAGATATCCACAAAAAGCTCAATAGTCATCACCACCATCTATGTCAGATGTGATGGATTCCCCATTGCTGATATCAAGTTCTCTTTGTCTTCATCACTGATACTGATAAATGGCTCAGACTGATCATATGGATAAACTGCATGCTCCTTTTCCATATCAAAGTTTCTCAAGGCCACATGGTCCATGCTCTCTCCTTTGGATATGCCATAGACAGGAGAATCAACAAAACCATCAAAAGTTTCTGGTTCATTATTTTCCTCTTTATTCATGTCATAGACTGGATCTTCCATGAATGTCCAGGACTCCTCATCAACATCTTTGTCGGAGATAAGGGAGTCTTCGTCACTTGTATCATGCTCCAAGTTATACTTGTCCTCATTTTCATACTCATCTTCTTCAGAGAAAAGGTCACAAGGCAGTAAACCTTCCAGACTGTCATCATTACATGGAGAACATGTAGGAGTCCCATCATGCACATTACGGTTTTCATCATAAGTTTCACTATAAGATTCTGCAATGGTTTCATCCTTAGGTTTGTACTGTCTAGCTGGTGACAAAGGGTAGGCCTGGCCTACCATGTATACATGATTAGGCTTGCTTGAAGTTGTTTCTTGACTACTGACCTCGGGAAGTCCATGTTCCATGACTTGATTTGCAACATAACAAGTGCTTTCTTGGTGGAATTGTTCACAGGGTCTACACCATGGAATTACTTCTTCTACCATGTTAGCTGAGTCTAATTGGTTTGGAATCCTAGGCTCTTGCTGAGGAAATTTTCTTTGATACATTTGATTCTGCTTGGGCTGAAAGTTCCTAGGTCCATTATTCCTTTCAATTGTGCAGAATGATTGGCCATTAGTTGGTTTTGACTAGTAACCAAGTTTTTTATCATGTCCGTCGCCTTTTCCATGGGATCTTTAGAAGTTCCCTTTTATTCTGATTCAACGGCTTTACCCTTCTCTTTGTTGTAGGAAGTGTTTCCCTAGTGTAACCTGGAATGTTGGACTTGCCTGAAGATTGCATATTCTTTTCTATTTTCTCGGCCAATTCCTGGGCAGTTTTCAGATCAGCCGGTTCTTTATCTATCAACTGGTACCTTAAGTCGCCGGTGAAGGCTTCAATGTAGGACATGAGGATAGAGACATTTTTTTGCTTGATGTCTCTAGGAAGGTCCGCAACCACACGCCTGAATTTAGTGTTAAATTCATACATGGTTTCATTCTCCATCTTCTTTATGCTATAAAGGGCAGCAAGCAGATGTCTTGGTTCCTTCTTTTCTCTCCACTTCTTCCTAAAACCATCTTGGAATTCGCTAAGAGTTTTATATGAATCATCATCTAGGTCGAGGTACCACTCTTCAGCATCATCTTCAAAGGATAAAGCAAAGAGCTTCATTTTGACATCGTCATGGTCATGGGCAGCATCGTTGCAATAACTGGCCAGGCGCTTTTCAAACATTCGAAGGTGAGACTTGGCAGTGATGGCATTATTGCCCTGAAATATGGGGAGCTTCTTGACAGCATCGTTTGGAATGGCATGTGGAGCACCTTCTATCTGAGAAAAGTCAAGGGGTTTGAATAATTCCGTCATTTCTTGAGATTGGTGAACATGACTCTCTAGAAATAAGTGATGGATATCTGGGAGGGATTGGTCTCCTAAATTTTCAAGGTTTCTACGAGAAGTCTGCCTATTCAATCTTTCCCTAATAAACCTTTCGGGATCAGGGAGAGGATTGAATAATTGATGGCGGTTTTTTCGGGTAGAAATTCTTGGAGGGATGTTAGACAGTGGAGTCCGTAGATGGATCGAGTTTTAATTTTTATGTTTTTTTAAAGACAAGATCAATCAATTTTTTTTATCTTTTTAGTTGTTTAGAAAAAAGTTAAGCTAAGTCATATTCGGGAATAAAAAGATTTATCCCCGGCAACGGCGCCAAAAAGTGTTGTCGGCTCTCACACACCTGGGGGGAATGTGGCAAAAATCTTCAAGCCACTCGGTGTGTCCTTGGTGGCAAGTCTCGAGTCAAGGCTGTCACCTTGTTCTTGACTCCTCCGTTTAGGCTCAACTCCTAACGAAGCCAAGGGGGGTAGACCTTATTAAGTTACTAAGGCAAAATTATTTAGTATGGTGATGTTAAACTGAATGAGTTACTTAGGAGTTTGAAATTTAATCATAAACAACCATAAATGACAAGATAAAAAATGAGCGCACGAAAGCACAACATATATATATATATATATATATAGAAAGAAAGAAAATAGCCAGTGCCTTAAAATGGAGTCATAAAATAATCAATGTACTTGCATGTGCTTGGAGTGAATGTTTTGCGATTACCTCTTGGTACGTTTTAAGTTAATGTGAAATATGAGTTGATTAAAATTAGGCGAGGGGGGGACTCCAAATATACCCGAGAGTACTTGGAGGGATGTTAGACAGTGGAGTCCGCAGATGGATCGAGTTTAAATTTTTATGTTTTTTTAAAGACAAGATCAATCAATTTTTTTTATCTTTTTAGTTGTTTAGAAAAAGGTTAAGCTAAGTCGTACTCGAGAATAAAAAGATTTATCCCCGGCAACGGCGCCAAAAAGTGGTGCTGCCTTTCACACTCCTGGGGGGAACATGGCAGAAATCTTCAAGCCACTCGGTGTGTCCTTGAGGCTTGGGGGCAAGTCTCAAGTCAATGCTGTCACCTTGTTCTTGACTCCTCCGTTTAGGTTCAACTCCTAACGAAGCCAAGGGGGGTAGACCCTATTAAGTTACCGAGGCAAAATTATTTAGTATGGTGATGTTAAACTAAATGAGTTAATTAGGAGTTTGAAATTTAACCATAAACAACCATAGATGACAAGATAAAAAATGAGCACACGAAAGCACAATGCTGAGATACAATATATATATATATATATATATATATATATAGAAAGAAAATAGCCAGTGCCTTAAAATGGAGTCATAAAATAATCAATGTACTTGCATGTGCTTGGAGTGAATGTTTTGCGATTACCTCTTGGTACGTTTTAAGTTAATGTGAAATATGAGTTGATTAAAATTAGGCGAGGGGGGGACTCCAGATATACCTGAGAGTACTTGGAGTATGTCCAAAACTAAACCTTCACGGCTACCCGCAAGGAATATGCGGGCTGTATGGAGTCTCTGAGATTGTTGTTCATAATGCACCCGAAGGTGTAACAGAGATCGACGGCTCGAGGTCACTTTTTAGGAGTTTCCGCTTCCTTTGGGTATTTTGCCACCGCTTACGGTTTGATCGAGGCGTTGGATTTTCGCCTGATGGTGGTTGATTGGGGAAGGTGAAGACTAATTAAACTAGTTACTCACGTTGCTTTTGATGCAGCTTGACTGATCAGACGAACCGCAGCCAAGTACAAAGCATACACACCGGAGTCTTGTCAATTTTAGTGAGTTTTAAATATGCGTTTTCTTAGAAAGAAGAACCCTCCAGGAACTTCTTTCGATCCAACTGGACCTCAATCAGGGAATCAAGGAGGGGGTTGATTTTAGAACAATTACTTACATAAATTAATGATAAGCAGCAAAGAGAAACAAATCACAAGTTTTCTAATTATTTCTACCACGCATCTCTTTCCCTTTGCGGGTCAATCGGGAAGTCGTGGGGTAAGTATTCGAGTTACTTTGATAATGTAATATGGAATATGTGATAAAGTAATCAAAGCATGTTATTCTGCATGAATGAAACTAATCTATAGCGAAAAGAGCGAAAAAAGACAAAAAAGGCGCGAATCCCCCTAGTGGGGATGGGGAATGGGCTCGAAAGAGCCTATTCGGAGAAAACTTTTATTATTTGCTGTTACAATATCAGTAAAATTATTTGAATCCTCTTGGTTCTTATACAGGATGAAACCAAGGCTTACAGATTTCCCAAAAATTTAAAATTATGGTCAAAAGGGAGACCCCTTGGGGGATTTGAACGATCCCAAAGCCACTTTCGAACAGGAGCTTCTCTTTTTTCTGTTATGCCTGCTAAAAGACAGCGGGCATGTTAGAATGAAATATGCCCAAAAGCACTTTGGAAGTACCTTTGGGTCAGCGTACTTTAAACGAAACAAAACTAAGTTAAAACTAGCTAAAACGGTGAAAAAGAACCAAGGAAAGCAAGCTTTCCTTGGGATTTTGGTTTGCTATTTGGGCAGCCAATGAAATATGCACTGATTGCTGGATTTAATCTTTTTAAAACAGAAACAGAAATCTAAAGCATGCAACCTAAGGATTCTCTTTAAATTGCCATGCAAAACGGATGATTTCCCTAAACTAGATCTACAATGCTTTATGAAACTTTTTTAGGAATGAGATCTAGTCTATGAGCCTTGAAACAACAGATCTATGTAAGTTTTACTTTAATATAACAGATCCAAATGATATCAAAGCTTTCGAACACAATAACGAGGTAAGAAAATTGATTTTTTGCAGTAGGAAGAGAGAGAAAGAGTGCTGGAACCCTGGGAATGCTAGGCTTTGGAGTTTGCTTTGGTGGAACACCGAGGGACTATGTCCTCCAGAAGATCTTGAAGATGAGGAAGATGCAAACCAGCTCAACCCATTCTACAAGTGAGATCACCTGCAACTTAGAAATCTTTGCACAAACAGGTGGTTAAAACATAGCTGCTGCTGGAAAAGATAATTGGAAAGCTTGCAATTAAACTTAAAATACATGCAACTCCAATAGATCTGAAACAAGCAAACAGTAAGAGCATAAATCAAACTAGAATAAACTCTTACCCTAATAGGAGGGAGCTCTCTCCTTCAAGGCCAACAATTAACCAACAAAAGCAAAGATAAATAACACAGATTATACCTCATAAGCATTTGACGACAATCACCATCCACACATGAAGAGAATTACAGCATAGATATTGCCTCCAAAGCTTCTTTATTCCATAATAGTAAACAATAACAACAGTACAATAGCAACAACACCTTAATCCCAGTTCTAACTAGCTTGGAAGAGGTAATCTGTGCTTTATTTATAGCAAAAACATGAGATCTAGCTCAGGGGGGCGCAAATCCCAAGGAGAGAGAGACTGCAGCTGCATGTGGAGTGAATTTGGGCCTGATTTGTGTCTAACTGAGCCTGATTTGTGTCTCACTGATTGCAACTATCAATCGGAGAGCTGATCTGTCTGACACCTCAACCTGCTGACTGAAGCATCCACCAAAACTCAATCAGATGGGCCCACACGTGTGGAGGAGAGAGAGAGGGTGCAATTCCCAAGATTGCATGCTGTGGTGCACTCCTAGATCAGCCCAGATCACCTCCTTCAGTCAAGGAATTGTCAGATCCAGTCAATCCCAAGCCGATGAGACTGATTTCTGTCAAATCGGAGCAAATCCCAATGATTTAGGATTTGGGGTTTTCTCCATTATTTAATTAATTCATCAATTAAATAATCAATATTTGATTTTTAGGGATTTTTGACTTGAGTGATGGACAAATCACTCAAAACTTAGAAAAAATGGGTCTATGGGTTTACATGGTGCTCTAAGCTTGAAAATGAGCACCCCCATGACTGAAATTGATTTTTGAGCCCACTTTTATTTCAAAACCAATTTTTCCAATTAGACTATTAAAAAATAGCCTAAGTTTTGTGGAAAAATTAAAATTAAAAAAACTTAAAAAATTAAAAAAATGAAAACCTAGGGGGACTTAGACATGTTCATATGACTCGACCATGATGCCTAGCATGTTTATACATTGACACATATACTTTAATAACCTCAATAGGCCTAAATGCCAAGCTGACCACCCCAACTTTGGAGGTATTGAGTGAAAAACTCAGAAATTATCAGTCCTTTATTCAACAACCAATAATAACCAAGGGAAAAAAACACACTGGGCTGATCGGATTGACAAATAAAGTCGAAGAGACTGAGTCTTTTATAGACACTATCATGCTAGAACATTTTATTACAACTCCCCCACGGGGTATGAACATATGATATAGTACAACAAGCACTTCCCAGAATCAATTCAGAAGGTCTTCTAAAGTTTGAACAAATCATCTTTGTCCTGTTCGCCAAGCTCACTTGATGAAAAAACCACTAAGTACAACTTAGGTGGTAATAGGCCTCGAACTTTCCCTGTATAACGAGCTCAGGTACTGCTTGTTTGCATCTGATGATGCGATGGACAAGGATATGCACCCTCTCAGTTGAGGTCCAAGCAAAGTCTAGTAGGAAAGGCCCGCAAACCTCTGAGCCATAGCAGATTGTGGTTCGAATGAGAGTGTCCATGAGAGACATTTTGGATGAGATGCCCTGAAACTGGTGTCTGAAGCACTATGTTTAGAGAAGAGCCAAGGATTCGTATCCTTTGTTGACTCAAGGTTGAAGGGTATGTTGGAGATTGAAACGGGGTCCTGTGAACTGTACCCCCAAATAGGTATGGGTGCTAGTGATCTCAATCTCCTCCCCTCTAAAAAAGAAATAATGATCAATGAGGAGCTTCCTTGACCCTTTGAAGATCACGACCTTGGTTTTACCCAAGTTGACCGTCAACTGGCGAAGATCGCAGAAGAGGGATAAGGCATCCAACTGTCTTTGCAACCCCTCTGGAGATGAGGCCAAGGGGACCACATTGTCAACAAAGAGGAGGATATAGATCAAGACGTGGTGAAGAAGGCACCCATCTCTGTTCTGAACGTGCTCCTGGAGGAAGGACTCTAGCTCGTTGATGTAGATCCCAAATAAAGTGAGGGATAGGGGATAGCCCTAATTTACCCCAATTGTACTCCTGATAAAATTTGAGACCCCATGAGCCGTGCAAAGATGACCAAGAACCTACTCATATAATCTCATAATGGTATTTAGAAGGCTCTCGGAAATGCCAATGTCTTTGAGTCTTTCGAATAATGCCACTCCGGGGACAGAGTTGAGTGCCTTTCGAAAGTCTACAAAGCAACATTAAACTCTTGAAGAGAGATGGCGTGCCTGCTTGATGATGGCCTAGAGTGTAAGAATGTGATCCATGGTCTGGTGCGCTGGTCTAAATCTAGCCTATCCCCTAGTCCTAAGCTATCTTCGATCAGGCTTCCCAAAAAGCTGCCTATGGACTGCAGCATTTAGTTTTGAGAAAGTGTGGCCAACCATGAATGTTCTGTAGTTATTGGGATGAGTACAAGGGCCCAATTTATGGATAGGGTGAATAATATGATGTGACCAAGGCGTTGGAAAACCTTTGCAGACCACGTGGTTAAAGAGATCGACCAGGTGGCAGTCTAGTGTGTGGAGGTGATGCTTGAAGAGTTCAACCTATAACCCCTCCTCACCAGTTGCTTTGCTGGAGCTCATGGCCTAGACAACCTCTTGGATATCATGAGGAGTGAACAAGTAACAAGAGGGGCGAAGGTGACCTACATAAGGGGTTGCCTCGCGATATCCTAGAGGGAGGAGGTGTAGGAAAACACAGATTTTGGATCAAGACCAGGTGGGAGATGGGAGTGGTAGGGTAAGATAGTACATCGATTTTTTTGGGGAAATGGATAAGGGAAGTACTCAACTCTTGTTTCCTTTGAGAGATGAAGTGGCATTTCTTGTGGCAGAGGAGTCGGTGGTGAAAAGCTTTAGGATCAAGGTAGGAGGGGTGATCATGAGTGAAGGTGTGTTGGATCTAGGTGCGGAGGTGCTTGTAATCCTCATCATACCATTGGTTCATGGGGTAGGACCCATATTTTGAGGAAAAGGGGTTGTGGGTCAAGTTAAGTGGGGATAAGTTTTAAGCGCAACTTCCTAGATGGTAGATGTAAGATAGGTGTACTTGGCAGAAGCAGAGTCGAGGGATGCAAATCGAAACTCAAAAGGGAGCATTTGGTGGAGGGTGGCAGTGAAGATGTTAGGTTCCCCCTCAGTAGAAAGGTACTGGTTCTAGGTGGGGTCAGAGGGGAGGGGTGTAAGTTTAAAGGGAAAAGGAGAGGAGTGCATGGTCAGCCAAAGGAATGGGGGTGTCTGAGAAGTGATTAATGAAGGGGAGTAGGACTTGACTAGAAAGGACATAGTCCACCACACTCTTACCGCCACCGTGAGGTTGACAAGTAAATGAGTGAGATGTCGGTAAACAATGGAGGCCGTTATGCATTAGTAGATCATGGGATTATCCAAGCCATAGGAGGTGTCTGTTGTATCTTGTAAAAGGCCCCAAAGCGTCGTCAGATGATCGATTAAGTCCTACCAAATCTGGATTAATTTCCTGAACACAAAACACGTCCTTAGAGTGGTCATGAAGCGGGATCTAGAGAGCTTTGGTGCGGGCATTAAAATCACCCCATAGAATTACCTCCCCTACCATCGAGTGTTGGATGATGATATATATAGATCTAAGTAGGGGTCATCATTAGACTCCCCATGAATAGCAAACTAAGATGAGGCTTGGGGAATGTGACAAACTGCTATGTACAGATCTCTGAGGAGAGGGGGTGATTTGCTGAGTTGAACCCACATGAACCTCACAAACTCATCCACAACTACCACATAAATCCTACCTCGAAGAGTCTCTTGCTAAGCATGCCACTCCACTTGAGCTTTAGACCACACTTGACGATCTAGATTTTTATTGACAGGCAAACAATCAATGATAGCCAACACTGTCTGGAAGTTGCCTGATGGGACTCTCATGCGTCTCAGTAATAAAAAGGAGATCAGATGAACTGAGAGCATCATATAACATGCTCGACGAAGACTAGAATGACCCATTACCATTCCAACACCCCACTGAAAGCCCCACACCATGTTGTCTCCTCCACTGGGCTAATCATTTAGAGAACCCATGGCTAGGAGGCGGGGAGTCTCGAATAATGGCCTAGAGTAGCTAGGAGGTGGGGAGTCTCGAATAATGGCCTAGAGGTCTTAGATGACTGCCCATCCTTGTTGTGTGGCTGCGACTAACTCCCTGGAGAATTTCAGCTCAACAACCTGGGATCTAGTGAGATCGACGTCTAAGAAAATCCTGGCAGGAAGAGAGAACAATTTCTGCTTGGCTTTGAGACCCTGGAGTTGGTTGCCTGCTGACCTGAACTGGATGAAAAGGGTAGAATCATGACCAAACCATGCTCTCTCAAAGGGAATATCAGGGAGCTCAAGGTACTCTCGTAGGAACATGGCTCCCACCTGCATGGGATCCAGGGAAGGAGAGGGTGAGGGAGGCTCCCTTACCTTAAGGTTCAGTTCTTGAGCCCTTCAGTTCCTCTTCTGTTAGCTTTGGTCTGAACCACTTCCTTGACCGCTACTAGAGGAGGGGAGGTTTTCCCACTTTTAATACTCTGCACCCAAGAGTTAAGATGTGTCTCAGTTTCTTGTTTGAAAGTTGTCTGCAGGTTTCGGATCTCCTCGCGCTTATTTTTAAGATCATAATTTCAGTGTGCAAAGCATCATTGTGGGGGTGGAGGGTGTCCTGTATTTTCTTTTCATTCAACTTTTTTCCAAGGGATGCACTTTCAACTTCCAGCTTGGCTATCTTATTCGAAAGGGCAAGCATTTCCTGTTGGCCTTGTTGCATCTCTGAATGGAGCTTACTGTTTTTGATTTCAAGAGAGTCCATCTGTTGCAGAGAGTTCTTAATTTGGGTTGTCTAGTGCGATAGCAGTTGGGCTGTAAATTGTTCCCAGGTTATTGTTGCAATTTTTGATGTAGTCGAACTGATCCATATTGCCAAATTCACTGGCCTCTGAGGTAGGAGTGTCCTCTATTGACCCCCTTTATATGAACTGCCAGAGTATGTTGGGCTGGGAATAATTATTGTGAATCTCAAGAGTACCTATCAGATCACAAATTTATTTTTCCTTAAGAACTTTGAAGACCATTTCATGGCAATATGACAAGTTGCTAAAGTGACAAGACTTCCCTCCTAGATTAAATAATTGGTTTCATAAACAATAGGCAAATTGAAAGTGTACAGAATGTGGAATAACTTAAAATATGTAATGCTATTTTAATCTTAGCTGTATGATCAAACTTAATCCTCTCTAATGAAAAAGTGATGCATTTGGTCCATAAGGTTCATCTTGAATTAATTCATTTTTGTAGTTTGCATAATTATCATTTAGAAGAATACTGATAATTTTTTTAATTAGGAATGCTGTTTCAGATATTTGTTGGTCACCAGGAGCAGTACTTGACAGGCCAACTGTCATCATTAGTAGTATTTTACGTGGAAGGATTTTATTTAATTTTGTTAATGTGGTTGCAGGTCTTCTATAACACTGCTCGCTATTATCAGGCCTACTATGGTTACAAAACAGTGAGTACACTTTCAAAAAGATTGTTTTATGAAAATGGAATACAATGGAGATAGACTAGATAGTTTGGGTGGATTGTATTTGTACATAGATATAGCATCCAAAATTTCATTTGCATTTATACAAGAGAGTGGGTCTAACTTTTGAACTAAGTGTGAATTGGTAGGACCTTCGAGCAGTTTTGGTCGGGCTTCTCCTCGTTTTATCAGCGTTTCAATACCTAAATCAGTGGACCAGGCACCAACAGGTAGTAAGATTTTTATTATTGAGTTTGAAGTTGATCCATGAATTGAAGAATAAATCTTTTTACTCAGTCCACAAAGTGTATTGTGTATTTTATATTTTATTTGAAATATGCCTATGTAATAAAGTTGGTTTGTCTTAGTAAAATTGTGCGATTTACCAGTAACGAGTCATGAGTAGTACGATGAGTAGTTGCAATGCTCTCTCCTATGATGAAGGGTGAGGGCTGGAGTAGCAGAGGGAGAATGCTGCAGTGTCAAATGTGGGGCTTGAATGGTTGATACTGTTGCTGGTAGCTTGTCTGATAATACTTCTGCTAATGAAGAATGTTGCATAGACAAATACATAAAGTTGATTCTGTTATTGGCATTTTTTAAAGGATTGCATGGTTCCTCTTGCAGAGTTTTACATGTTGGAAACCTAACCCTTGTGGATTTGGTAAATTGTACTTAGTTGTCATTGGTGAATCTGAATAGTCACATCGGTTTCCAAGAGATCTTGGGAATGTGAAACCAAGAGTCACCAGATTGTATTTATATGTATACTATCCTAATGAAAATGTGCAATTCATGCTCAATCCTATATTGGGTGTTCCAACAGTGGTATCAGAGCTACTCTGAGCTTTGTGTCCTGTGCTATTTAGAGCACTGTAGGAACCTGCCATCTCTACCCGCCAAAAAGTTGCCAGAGCATATCTCTGCCTACTGTCACCGCTCCTATGCCAGCTATACGTTTTTCTCTGCTAAGACTTGCAGACTTGTGTATCTGGGCGTTGGGCGTTCTACCTTCTGCATGTATCCTCTCTGTGCATGCTCCTGTCTCTCTGCCAGCTACATGCAACCTCAACCCTCGCGACCTAGTGCAGTTTCCTCACTCAGGGCATCCTCACGCAGTGTCCATTCCTCACATCCACAAACGCTAATTCTAGTTTTATTTTTACGTTACTGTTACATCTGTGATTGGTTTTACATCTGCATATAGATTGATTTATCGCTACCTACTGAGAAAAGATTCTTCTTAGTTGAGCCATACCATGGATACCAAAGTGCCATTGATCAAGCGATTGTTTGGGCTCATGGTAAAGGACAGGCATTTGGTGACTGGACGATGGCGAAGGCGCAAATAGTGTGGCGCATGGCTACACAATGGTTGATGATCTGAGGGGATATCCAATGAGCGTTAGTGATCTAGAAGAAATTATATATGAGAATCATGCTATTGTTTTGTCTTCAGTCGACCCCGAGTATTATGTCAATATTCAGTTGTTTTTCAATAAAGATCAGCTCGAGCCTGGATATGCCATTCTCATGCACAATAAGGTCCTATCTGCTGTTGGCCTCTTACAGGATGAAGTTGATTCAATGTTATCTGTAATGAAAGCCGAGAAGCCACCATTGGAGGTTTGGATGCTCAAATTTAGGGGATAAAAGAAGTTGTCGAGCTTCCTCTCACTCATCCCATGCGAACGATTGGGCAGATTTGTGGTTACTCCAGAAATTTTGATCTCTGCTAAAGCATACAACAGTTGTGATTGCGACAAATAGCGGATAACAAGCAAGGAAATCAAAGTGGTGTAGCTGTGAAGCCAATTTAGCATCCTGCTTGGTGGCGGCTTGGGCTAGAAATTGAGACCCCACTCAAACCACTCGGCCTCCAACATTGGAGCAAGTCCGCCTTTTATTAGTCCATTGATCATGGGCTTGCGTGAGTATTAATTCAAAACACGTTGACCATCAGGTTTTTGTTATTTTAATGACTTGGTGCTCTGGGAATTTTGGAGTTGCTTAAACATCACGCTAGAGTTTTCTATATTGACATTGATGTCCACCATGCTTATGGAGTTGAGGAAGCCTTTTATTTATTTTTTCAAGCAGGGAAGCCTTTTATTTTATTGACAGGGTGACGACAGTGAGTTTTCACGAGTATGGTGACTTGTTTTTTCCTGGAATAGGTGATGTTAAGGAGGTTGGAGAAAGAGAAGGAAAATAGTATGCTAATATGCTATTAATGTCCCACTCAAAGATGGAATTGGTAATGCTAGTTTTACGTGACTTTCAAAACTATTTTTTCGAAGTTAGTCGAAATTTACCAACCTGATGCCATTGTTCTTCAATGCGGAGTTGATTCACTTGTTGGGGATCACCTTGGTTGCTTTAACCTATCCATCGATGGTGCTTCTCTGTTTGTAATGCACAATGTGTGAGATTTTTGAAGAAATTTAATTTGCTACTATTGGTTACTGGGGGAGGAGGCTACACAAAGAGAATTTTGCTCATCTACTGGGAACATGGAGAATATGAATAGCAAGACACACTTGAGCACTGTTCAGGTACACAGGGTACTCCCAAAAGACGGAACACCTTCAACAACCACTTCACACAAATAGATCACAGATCAACACACCGATGTTTGTCACGTGGTTAAAACCCTCGAGAGGGAAACAGTCCATGGCCCCAGCCAAATAGCTACTTGGAGCAATTTATTATGCAAAAGAAAGAAAGTTACATATGAGCTTCTCATAATCGATCAACTAGCAAAGGACCCTCCATGCTCTTTAAATAGAGATCATGGACCAATCGGGTGTTAAGCCACGGATCAATGGTAGGTATGATCTAAGAGAAGTTGAATCGTCGGATCACTTTATGTCTAGAGCATATCGTGACCGTTGGATTACAATATTTACAAATGCATACTAATGCATACTAAAGAAACACACTTTACTTAACGGATATATTACACAAGTTGATCTTAACTAACTCTTAGGTGTCTAAATGTCCTAACATCCCCCCTTAAGAACAACTTGGGATAGGATTGAAGGATTTACAAAAGTGACACTATTAGGAGAAAGAAGGAGGCATTAGAGCCTATCCCCCCTTAAGGACACATTCCTGAACTCCTAACATAGATTGAAGTTTAGAAAACTTTGCTTCTGTAAGAGACTTGGTGAAGATGTCTACAACTTGATCATCTGTAGGGCAATAGAGCATTTCAAGAACACGATCATGAACAAGATTTCTGATGAAGTGCATGTGTAGCTCAATGTGTTTGCTGCGTTGATGTAGAACTGGATCTTTGGCAAGCTTGATGGCACTTTGATTGTCGCACCAAAGTGGAGTAGGCTGCTACTGCTCGAATCCAAACTCTGAAAGGATTTGTCGAAGCCATAAAGCTTCCTGACTAGCATTAACTGCGGCTCGATATTCTGCTTCTGCTGAAGAAAGAGCAAGAGCTTGTTGTTTCTTACAAGCCCAAGTGACAGGTCCAAATCCCAGACTGAAAACATAACCTGCAGTAGACTTTCGATCATCAGGATCGCCGGCCCAATCTGAATCAGTGAAACCAACCAACAAAGGTTTCCCCCCTGTACACGACCAACGGCAAAGGAAAGGTCAAGACGGGAATGAGTCAAGTATAAAAGACTACCAACAAGCTGACGATACAAGGTGGCATCTACTTCAGGGGACGTACAAGTGGCAAAAAGTTTGACTCCAGACTGGAAGGGAGAAGGGGATGGTTTACAATCTTCCATGTGGAAGCGACGAAGAAGGTCACAAGCATACTTAGATTGGGAAAGAAAGATTCCTTCTTTGGTTTGCAAGACTTGGAGACCAAGAAAATAATGCAAATGTCCTAAGTCTGACATTTCAAAATTTTGCTTAAGACTGGATTTCACATGGGTTATAAGTTTAGGGTCACTACCAGTAAGGATAAGATCTTCAACATAAAGAACAAGTATGATGAGATGGTTTTCTACTTTCTTGGTATAGACATTGGGGTCAGGATGGCATCTAGAAAAATCAGTGTCAAGGAGAAAGCTATCCATTTTGGCATACCAAGCTCTAGGAGCTTGCTTAAGGTCATATAAGGATTTCTTAAGGAGACAGACAAGGAGGTTGTTCCATGTAAATTTCCTCTTGTAAATCACCATGTAAAAAGGCAGACTTGACATCCATTTGATGGATTTCCCAGTTACGTAAGGCTGCAAGGGAAAGAACAAGGCGGATGGAATTCATTTTTGCGACAGGGGCAAAGGTTTCATTGTAGTCAATCCCTTCAACTTGGGAAAAACCTTTGCAACTAACCTTGCCTTAAGTCTTTCAACACTTCCATCTGATGCATACTTAGTTCTGTAGACCCATTTACATCTGACAAATTTTCTTCCTTTTGGAAGAGGAACAAGATCCCAAGTATCGTTCGCCATTAAGGAACGATATTCTTCATCCATAGCTGCATCCCAATTTGGATTTCCTGAAGCTTCTGCAAAAGTTTTTGGGTCATGATTCTCGAAAACTTGAGCCAAAAGAGAAGAGGCTCACTGAAACTGAGAACGTGTTCAATGTTGATCTCTAGGATCACCGGCAAGATCACCAGCTGCTTCACATGTTGAATGGACCCATCGAGGAAGCATTGGTGCTGGTGCAATTGGAGGAACATGAGCAGGCGGAGGTGGATTTTCATCCTCACTGTCATCATTAGAAACTGGAGTTGGAAACCTGTAAAGGAAGTTGGAAGAAGAAGAAGAAGGCACAATCACCGAATTAGGCTCGCAGGCCAAAGATGGCACACCCGCCAAGTTAGGCTCGCAGGCCAAGAGATTTTCATCAAATTTAACATCTCTTCTAATGATTATGTCATGAGGCCAAGAGATTTTCATCAAATTTAACATCTCTTCTAATGATTATGTCATGTGAATGGGGCTGAAGAAGTCTATAACCTTTTACATCTTCAGAATATCCAACAAATATGCACTTTTCACTTTTAGGCTGCAATGCTTTCCGTTTTTCATACGGAATGTGAGCCCATGCTTCACAACCAAACACACGAAAGTGACTTACATCTGGTTTAATTTTACTCCATGCTTCTTTTGGTGTTATACCTTGTAAAACTTTAGTGGGTGTGCGATTAACTATGTAATTTGCACAATTTATGGCCTCAGCGCAATATTGAAGACTTAGCCCCTTAGATTGGATCATACAATTAGCCATTTCTTTTAAAGTGCGGTTCTTTCGTTCAGCTACACCATTTTGTTGTGGTGTATATGGAACAGTGTGTTGTTGGATTCCTTGTTCAGTGCAGAAAGTAGTGAACTTGTTGTTAACATATTCTCCTCCATTGTTAGATCTTAACTTAATAATTTGATGACCAGATTGTTTTTCAACAAGGGCCTTGTAGGCCAAGAACATGTTAAATACTTCACTCTTAAGTTTTAGGAAGTAAACCCAAGTGCGTCTGGAGTAGTCATCAACGAAAGTTAAGAAATATTTGAAACCAGAAAATGATTTTGATGGAAGAGGGCCACACAAGTCACTATGTACAAGCTCCAAGGGAACCGAGGCGTGCCAAGAGACACGTTTGTCAAAATTGTCCCGATGATGTTTTCCGAGTACACAACCAGAACAAACACCATCCTTGCAAGATACCATCAGAAGACCAATC
>LPNX011021427.1:640618-650999 GCA_001517045.1 Pseudotsuga menziesii | reverse complement strand
CAATGAGCGATAATTTAAGTGACCAAATCTCTCATGCCAAAGTTTGCTCAAGTTATCACTATGAGCAACAAAAACTGAAGGAAAAGGTGATGACCCAAAGCTGTTAAATTTGTGCAACCTGGTAATATCATCAACAGTTCTAGTAGCAAGGACATTTTGAGGATTTTTAAAATCCTTGATTACAACTTGGTGAGGTGTAAACGTCACAGTTTTACCTTCACTTGAATGAGTAATTTGATAGACTGATAACAAATTGCAGGAAATTTTTGAAACACATAGTACATCACTGAAATGACCATTTTCTACTGGAACTGTTCCAGATATTGCAACACTTAGAGATCTATCATCACCAACAAATATTTGTTTGGTGTTACATTCATGCATAGTAGAAAAGATGGCTTGATCCTTAGCCATATGATAAGATGCTCCAGAATCAATGAGCCATTCAATTGAAGTAGAATAAGAAGATGCAGTATAAGAGTAACCAGAAGCACAAAGTGCATGTCCATGAGAGGTAGATTTTGAAGACGAATCTAGGCTGATGTGGTGCTTCTTCATTGCTGCTTCCAAGGCTGCCATCTTCTTGAAACACTTAGATTCATCATGATTATCTTTCCCACAAAAATTGCAATGACGCTCAGTCTTCTTTCCTTTTGGCTTGGATCCTTTGTCATTTTTTAAAGAAGGAGCTGATTGAGAGGGTTTGGGACCCTTGTTGTTTGGCTTATTAATGTGAAAATTCTGTTTCTTGGGAGGCTTGGACTTTTCTTTCTGTTGGGACAATAAGGCTTTCCCAGATGTATCTGCATTGTTAATTATTCCAAGATGAATGAGCTTATCTTGCTCTCTAATTAAGGAATCACAAAATGATTCAAGACTAGGCTCTTGATAGCTAGCTGTAGTCAAGGATTCTTTCATGGAGTAGAATGTAGATACAAAAACAGAATATGCAGGTCCAAGTTTGGAAAGAATATGATAAATACATTGTTTGTTTTCTTTCTTAATCTTGCATTCTACACATAAGAGTCTAAGAGTTTTATACTTAGATAAATAGTCTTGAATGCATGAAAAATCATTTGGATTCAAGGAAATCAACTCATTGTCAAGTTGATGACCCCGAATTTCATTGTGTTTACCAAACACAGATTCCAACTTTTCCCAAGCTTTATCAGGTTCATCAATTCCAGATATGTGGAATCTCAAATCAGTAGAGATTGACGTCCCAATCAATCCACGAGCTTCATTACATCTATTTGCCCATTTAATTTTCTTATCATCATCAGTGGGTTCTGTTTCTTTCCTTGAGGTTATCCTGAAAAGTCTCCCTACTTCTTAGAACATCCTCCATACGAGATTTCCATGAGAAATAGTTAGAACTTGTAAGTATAATATCACAAGGGGCGACCATACTGTAAAATAATGGCTGAAAGAATAGAAACTAACTGTCTAGATGCAAAGAGCTCGAAAAAATACGCGGTTTTAAAAAATGGCACTGAAAACTGATTCTAGATGATGAAGTTATGCTTGATCAAAGAAAATGTTGAAGATGTCCCCAATAGTGACGTGACAGATATTAACTTGACCAACTAAAAAAAAAGAACCCCTTTCTTCCCAAGATGAACCTTTTTTGACAATCACTTACAAGAAAGTTGTTTTTTTAAGTGAATCACTTTTTGTAAAATAAGTGATGTTCACTTTTACAATAATGTTACTTTTTAAATAGTGCGGCAATAAATTAAAAGACTTAAGTGACTCACTTTTATTTATTTATTTTATTTAAGTGAGATGCACTTTTACAATAAGTAATTTGAAAAATAGAAATTGCATGCACTAAAAAATAACTTGATAAGACTTTGAACCAAGTGAGTTAAGTTTAAAAGGTACGTAAAAGAATGGAAAGAGGAAGGGTTTTTTTTTTCTACTTTTCTCTCTCGTTCTCCGTGCTTGCCTTTTTTTTCTGCAAATCACAAAAAAAACGAAAAACAAAAACAAAAAAAACTTTCTACACTATTGGTGGGGTTACATCTTGGTTAGCTTACCCGGGAAGTCTACGTTTTCAAGTTTTCTCGCTATTTTTGAGTCGCCGTGATCGCACAAAGTGCACGGCAAAGAGCATATGTAGCCGAGAAGACAATAAACAAAAAAGTTTCCCTTACTGTTTCTGATTCACCACAATCGCGCAAGGTGCACGACAAAGAGTATACGCAGCCAGGGAAGGCAATAGTTCGAGACTAAAACAATAAAGATCTAATAATAAAACTGAAAAAATACGAGAGATTTAAAAAAAAATTTAAACAAATCCGTCATTGTAACATTATACCTTCAGATTTGCCGAAATGTGTGTTTCTGGATCAAACGGAAACGGTTTTCGGTGAAACGAAAACCATTTCCCAATGGAAACGACGCTCCGGACGCAATGGAACAACTCCCATAGGCCACAAATGCACAGAAACTCCAGATCCAAAAACCTTTTCAAAGTTTCGACAACACCGGTTCTAGATTTTGATCAAAACCGAAAGTGGCTCTTCATAAATGCTCTGATACTGGGTACATAGGGTACTCGAACAAGCACAATTAAAGTGCAGGTTCTGGTGAATCTAAGGGCCATTCAACATGCACCAAGTGTACAGATGCACGAAGTACTTCCTGACTTTTTATATTCTTGCTATTGATGAAGATGAACTTAATCCCCAATGAACGCATGGACCAGCATAATCAAGACAGATAAATGCAATGAGATGATGAATACCATGATGGAGACAATAACATTGATCATGACATGGTTATGGAGAGCACACATGGCACATTTCCAGGGTAGAGCAGTCAAGTCTAGAAGATCGAACTCAATAGTTGAAGAGGCATGATCTCAGCCTAATAGTGGTAACTTGCAAATAGTCATTTTTGTAAGTTTTCTTGTTTCTTTCTATTTGCAATAGTTTTTTGCGCGTGTCAAATAAAATTAAGCTGAATTGTATCAGGTGCATTCTCGGTTGAACTAGACACCCTTCATCTTTTGAGTCCAAAATTTTAGTTTTTGTCAAAGGGTGGAGTTGCAAGAAGCTCTTGTATATCTCAGCACTGAAAAGACTTGATGCGTTTCCAGTAATTCATAGTTTAGATTGTGGTATTCTGTGTCTAGTTTTGACACTCAAAACCACTATGAAATGTTTGGATAGGTATTGTGTTTAGTTCTGACATGCAAACCTACCTCTTTGATATATCTTGCCATTGGAGGCACAACCATGCACTTCTTCCATCACACTGAAGAAATTTTTCTTGCTTCTCATCTTGTACTTGACAGGGGGAACATCATGGATTGATAGTTAGGCTTCAAGTTTCAAAGGCCTATCAATAGGACAGATTGCTCAGTAAGAAAATGTCTGTACTATAGAATCAAGTGAGCTTGAGCGATAGTTAGAACCAAAGCCAACAACCAGAGTGTAAAGATGGAGCGAGAGTCAGGACTGTAGCCAAAAGACACAACTAGAGCCATGTTCTAGAGCACCCATTTTGTGGTCATCCTAAAACCACCTTTTTTGGTTTGTAGTCCGCCAAAAACAACCCATTTTATAGAATACATCAACTTCTGCTAGACATCAGATTGTGGTGATTCTTAAACCACCTTTTTCCAAAGGGAACCATTGAGGCAGAACTTGAGTTAGAGCCAAGTTCTTGAGGAAAACGCTAAGCCAGAACCAAAGATAGCACCAAGTTCCATAGTTTGTCGTCAATGTAAAACCACCATTTAGTAGAAGACATCATCCTCTGTTGCTTCTGTGAACCTTTTTGGTTTGTGGTCATCCAAAACCACCGAGTTTGTGGTCATCCTAAAACCACCGATTCAGAGAGCACTTATATTTTCTCCATTTAGCAGAAGGTACCAACTTCTAGCTAAATTAATTGGCAAATGATTGTCAAGTAGGAAATGTTCAACATTTGGTAGTTGTCCACTTCCTATTTTCAGCTCTCTTTTAGAAGAATCTTGGACTCACATACATCCCTTTGGATTAAGGGGGGGAATGTTGGAAACTTAATCCTTGTGGATTTGGTAAATTATACTTAGTTGTCATTGATGATTATGAAGTCACCTTTGAGTCCAAGAGACGTCTTGGGAATGTGAAACCAAGAGTAACAAGATTGTATTTATATGTATACTATCCTAATGAAATGTGCAATTCATGCTTAATCCTATATTGGGCGTTCCAACATATAGAGTGGGAAGGGTGGTTGGTTTGGCGTTAAATATAGGGAAAACCAAGTATCAGTATGTAAAATTGAACTTAAACTCCTTTTGGAGGATTCATTTTGGTTATCTAGCTTCTTTTGGTAGGCATATGGATAAATTAGCTTGCTGAGAAAGCCATCGTTGTTGGTTGATTTGCAAAGGAAAACTTGGCTAAGTAGTTTGCAAAAGCAATTGTGGTTACATGCACATGAGAATTGAAAGCACCTAGATGATATAAGGACTATTAGTTAGGACCATATTGATTCACACTAGCCTATAAAGTTGTACATATATAGATAAAAGTTGGTTGAACTTGTGGCTATACCTAGAGAGATTATTTTAAATGATCTCGTGATTTGTGCACACATAAGTGGATCAAAGCCCAACCCCATGTCTTTGAAATTGAAAAAGAACGGTGGGTTAGCTTTCGCATTTGAGTGATATAATCTGCAAGCAGGAGGCCTTGGGGTCAATTCCTCGGGCTGACTACCTTTGTGACATGATGATATGTTAAATACTTGATGTCCTTTCTGTGTCAGGCATACTATAGTCTACGATGATGGTTTACCTTAGTTACCACCCATGGATAGTAGAAGTCTCCGTGGGATATATATATATATTAGATTGACTATAATTTTTGAAGGATAACCTTTTTTTTTTGGAGAAATATGGCTTACCTATGTAGAAAAACATAAAGTACAGAGTAAATGCTCATCTACGTTAATGCAGTCAAAGCTGCAATAAGGTTTTTGAGATATGAACCCGCAAAAACATTTTTGGCATTATTATAGTTTGAAGTTTTGAACATTTGTGATTTACCTCATCAAAGGCAAAATTCTAAAAAGTATGAGCAAAACCTGCAATGCCTTGAAAGCATACTTATAGTACAATCTCTAAAGAGAGTACAATTCCAAAGCATGATTGCAATGCTAAACACCTTTGTGGTGACTTGATAGGAGGGAATTGCAATCTCCAAGTAATGCTACACACTAGAGAATACTTCCTTGATCAAGAGAGGTGATCTCTAGTTGTAGTGCTTTCTAACATTGTTGGGCAAAGGAACACTCTGAGAAGAGTTGTTTGAGTGTCTTAGATTTGGCACATTGAGGGTACTTATCATATGTTAACCTGCTTCTTGCCAGTCTGAAATTTGTGAGGAGTTCTTGGTATAAGACTTAACTTTTTAGAAATATGAGTTCGTCAGAAATCCTATAGGACCACATGTTACTCAAATCGGGGATCAACTGAGATTTGTTATTTGAGGATTACCATCTTTTATTCAGGATTGGAGAACATAGTCTTCCTATGAGTGAGAAGATAAAGCCTTTTGCTTTTATAATTAAATATGGGTTTGACATACACCCATTGCCAATCCCTGCAAGTGGGGATATGTAGAGAACCATACATCTTCAACAGTTTTTCCACATCAATAAATTCCCGATAATTACTCCTATAAGACGACACTAAGCCCTTGGAATGAGCAAGAATCCTCCAATCAGTCCTTGTCCTTTTGTCCAGTAGCCTAAGATCTTGCCACAAGAAGATAATTGTTTTGCTTAACCCTGGAATGTCCTCGTCTACTTGAGCATCAAGAACACCTGTTAACCTATTTAATTTCCATAGGTTCGAGCGGGTATTGTGGAAAAATGGAATTGATTGAGGACATGTAATACCAGGAGCAGAGCAAAGCACTCATTCAGTACTATTGAGTCATCAGTATAGTAAAGAAAGCCTTATTTCTTCATGCTTAAAGTCAACGAGCAATTAGAATTGCATGCATGCAAAAAGTAAAGTGCAAACCCTAAAAGTGACATGCAAACCCTAAAAGTACATGCTAAAGCTATATAAGAAGGGTAGTTGAACCAAAAAGACTAGGCATGATTACTATTATCTTGAGTTTGGTTTTGAGAGTAGTAGCAGCACGAGCTGCAACAACAAGTTGGGGTTGGAGACAGGAGTTTTTGGCTAACAAGTGTTTTCGGCAACGAAATCTATCTTCCCTAATCACTTCAGGGTAGATCACTCAGATCTACCATTAACTATTCATTGTATTCAGTGTTATTCAGAGATCTAGCATACATGGCAATATATTGTTGCAGGTTCGCATTTACTGCTGGGAATAGCTGGAAATACCCAGAACAATTCGTTGGGACTCAAGAACTTAGTATTTATTCTGCATGTCATCCTCTTTCTTCTCAGCAGGATCACACCACTCTACTAGGTGATTATCAGTCCAGTCTGTACACTTCCGGAGCAGCTATCAGCATAATCGTGAAAGAGGGAAGACATCACCTATCCAGAGCATATCAATTTGCTAGGTCTCCTGAAGGGGTCAAAACTTGTGCATGCTTCACTCCATCTCTTCGAGGAACTCATTCTACTATTCTTGGAAAGTCTTAACCGCATCGGACACCCCTTGCCTCAAAAACGTGAAGGAGAACACTAACCGAGGATGTTTTCTCAGCCTGGGCGTCAACTTTTGGAAGGCAGCACTATCTCATCTTTATCCTTCGTGCATGGCTTGCATGCCTCCTATATACTGAAGGACTATCAACACTATTATTATTGGTATGTGTCCCTTCTCTCACTAAAAGCTTATTTCCTATTATTTCTCTGGATCAACTATATTTTAGGGCCTTTTGGCACGACACTGTTTTGCATGCAAATTTTTATTATCTTTCTATCACAACTGAAGCACCAAACCCACAAACATATTATCAAACACAATAGAATATCAGTTGGGATATTACAGTGTTATCAGAGCATGTTCCTTGCCAACTGTGGGCTTGAACATGAACAATAAATGAATCCAAAAGAAACTACTTTTGTAACTTATAGGAGGAAGGGCAGGTACACTGAGGATTTGGAATTTGAATATATTAAGTTGGAAGATACAGATTTAGACATGGACCCAACAAGAATTCACTCTGATAGAGTCAAGGGAATAGGGGAAGAGGAAGACAGGCTGACATTTCATAGCTTGGTTAGCGCATTAAATGACTTAGCTAAAGGGCAAAAAGAGGTTACATGCTATAAACAGGTTGGCTCTTAAACCAGGACAAGGTCCGAACAGTCTACCGATCTCACTAGGAGATAAAGGATCCACTAGTAGTAGCGGGAAATATGCGTACACTAATATGCAGAATACTCCGCACATATACAATAAACCTTCCAGACCTACTATGCCTCACTTTCTGGAAAATGCCATTGCAGGACCAATCATGCCAGTTGAACCTAGTGAACCATGTGGGGCCTATTTGTAGGAATACAAGGATTTGGGGGATGAATTTCATTCAACTATGCCATTCTCAGACTTTTGCAATATGAAAAGCAAGAACTGACCTAGGAACTTTAACAGAGGATTTAATCATAACTATGAATAACAGAAAATTGTGGGTAGGTTGACCATGCCTAATTTTGAGGGATCTCGCTGTTGTTCGGCGAGAATATGGGTCCAGAAGTTGGATACTTATTTCCAACAAAACCCTATGGCTGAGACAAACGCCATTAAATTGACTACCTTACATATAGACGACGAGGCTCATGAGTGGTGGTACCATGGGTTAGTGATGCTGGGTTACAACACCATCAGTTCATATAGTGATTTGGATACTTATTTCCAACAAAACCCTATGGCTGAGACAAATGCCATTAAATTGACTACCTTACATCTGGACGACTAGGCTCATGAGTGGTGGTACCATGGGTTAGTGATGCTGGGTCACAACACCATCAGTTCATACAATGATTTCACACAGAGTCTCATGGAGCGGTTTGATAAAAGGGATCCAGAGATACATTTCAGAGAGTTAGCACAACTCAAATAGGCTGCAATGCCGAGGCTTGCATATCGGAGTTTCAGAGAGTAGCAGTTATGGTCTCGGATGTGTCCGAGAGCAAGGCTATGTTATTTACAGAAGCTTTGACAGAACCTTTACGTGGGTGGGTGAAAGCCTACAAACCATCCACTCTACAGGATGCGATTAGTAGAACCCGAGATCTACAAGATTCAGTTCCCAAGAACAGGTTTCCGATTAAGACAAATTTCCCAACAAAAGACAAGGACAAGAAACCCTTTCAACAGGAATGGCCAAAGAAAAATTGGGTGGATGACGAGACTAGGAAGGAACTTAGAAAGAAGAAATTGTGCCTCACTTGTCATGAACCATGGATTCCAGGTTATAGGTACACAGGGAAAGCAAAAGCCTACTATATAGAAGTCTATTCAGATAGTGAAGAGGATGAGCCAGAACAGGAGACAACCAAGGAATTGAGAACAATAGAGGAGGAGTCACTTTAGGGAGAATCACCAGGTGGAGTTATTGCTACTTTATCAAGAGTACCCAAGTTTCATACTCTTAGAGTAAGGGGAGTAGTACATGACCATAAGGTAGGTGTGTTAATAGATGGGGGAGTCAACCCACAATTTTATAGATGCAGCATGGGTGGCTAGGCGGGGTATTCATACAGAGAAATTTGAAGGATTCACAGTAGCGGTAGCAGGCAATAACAACATGGAATGCAACCACTGGATACCCAAACTAAATGTCACACTAGGGAACTACAATATGACTGACATTTTATGTGGTAAATGTGGCAGATACAAATGTCGTATTAGGGGTTCAATGGCTTTATTCTATATGGAAATATACTATAGATTATAGGGAAACGGAAATGGAATTCCAGGGACAGGATGGAAAAAGGGTGGTCTTGAGGGGCATGAACACCTATTCCCCCAAACTAGTATCATCATAGAGGATCGAGGTCGTACTTAGACAGGGAGACATAAAGTGGTCATCTGAATGTTTTGTCACTTTTTGGAAGCCTCCAGATAACACCACCCAACATCCGACAGATATACAGGCATTACTGCGGTAACATGAGAAAGTATTCAGAGATCTTCTAGCAGGTCGACCGCCAAACAAGGGATTTGAGCACATTATTGAGTTAGAGGAGGGAACATAGGTATCACCGCTCCATACAGGCATCCCAAAATGTACAAAGATGAGATAGAGAAAACAATTAAGGAATTGATGGAGTTAGGTTACATACGACCGAGTTCTAGCCCATTTGTATCATCGATGTTATTGGTCAAAAAGAAAGATGGCAACTTATGGATGTGTATTGATTACAAGGCCCTTAACAAGAAAACCATAAAAACAGGTACCCCATTCCCAGAATTGATGAATTAATGGATGGGTTACAAAGGCAAAATACTTCTCCAAAATTGATCTTCGATCAGGGTATCATCAGATTTGAGTAAGGGATCAAGATATTTCAAAACAACTTTTCGTTGCCACTATGGTCATTATGAGTTCTGAGTCATGCCTTTTGGACTCACCAACGCCCCAACAATTTTCCAGTCTTGCATGAACGACACCTTCAAGGCCCAGTTGCGGAAATTTTTACTTGTGTTCTTTGATGACATTTTAATTTACAATAAAACTTGGGACGAACATTTGAGACACCTAGATTGTAATGTCCTCTTCTGCTTAGGCATTGAGGACCAACCCTCTAACCTATATGATTCTCATAGGTTCGAGTGGGCACTGACAGTCAGGGAATCAGCTGTGGACTGATGCCATATAAGAAGATCTAGGGCATCGATATTATATCATCATTGGGTAGACGGGGGCCACCAGAGCCAAAGGCCACCTGCATGCATGACATCTGAGCATTATTTCATGATGCATGCACTCGATTGAGTCTCCATGGACCTGCATGCAAGTCAATTGCAAATTAGAAGCTAAAGTGACCTAACTAGGTCAAAAGTTAGGTTATTCGCAGTTGGAAGTTATAAAAGAAAGGTAAAGTGAATGGAGAAAGACACTTATATGATTATTGATTTGAGGATTCGAATTGGAGAGCTCAACGAGCTAAGTTGGGGTTGAGTGCATGCTCAACTAACTGGTGTATTTCGGTAGCGAAATCTATCTGCCCTAGTTCATCATCAGGTTGGATCATCCAGATTCAACACTACTTCATCATAAGGTTCTATTCACCAGTTGCTTCGAGAGATTGATTATTCGTCAAGTTGGAGGGGTTCGATATCATATTGGGGGCACCGTGGTCAGAGACATACCTATTCGTTTTCTTCTCTACAGAGGGAAGAACTTCTGCATGCTGCTTCTATTCCTCTCAGAACACCCTCATCAC
>LPNX011021427.1:612072-637148 GCA_001517045.1 Pseudotsuga menziesii | reverse complement strand
TGTATGTCACTTTTAGGGTTTGCATGCATGTCACTTCTAAGCTTTGCACGCATCTCATTTTTAGGGTTTGCATGCATGTCACTTTTGGGAACATTACAGACCCTTCCCCTGGAAGAAGGGCCTCTCAACTTGAGTTTCAAGCTAGTTATCAACAGTTATCACTATTTGGAGGACGTCTTTTTGCATGGGCGAATTCCTTGAGGAGGCTACTTTCGTTTTAGGCTATTGAGCCACCATTTCTTCTGCATGCTGCTTCCATCACTTCCAGAGGGATACTATAACCCTATTGCACATCATCTGGGTCTTCATTAGTGGATTATTTATTATTGAGGAGCATCTACAACTTTGGAGGAGGGCGCATTCACCTGTGGAGGATGATTTGGCTTAACTCCTTATTTCTCCATCACAATTCTTGCATGCAGGGACCATGCTCTTCGTCAGCAGCCGATCTACATACTGGTATGTACATGCATTAATTCCTCCTATTTTCTAGCATTTCAGTATTATCTAGGGCACGGATCCACACGCAAATGCATGCATGTAGAGATCAGGGTTTGCTTTCATATTCTATCAAGGCATAAGCCTACTAGCCATCTACAGTATACAAAGAAAAATAAAAATATCAGTTTGGGATATTACAGTGGTATCAGAGCCTGTCCCTTGCCAGCTGTGGGCATGCAAAATTATAAATGAATTCAAAAGACCCATACAACATTACTTACCGGAGACAGAGTTTTAGAGGAGAAGAGGAGTTAGAGGACATAGAGTTGGGGGACAAAGAGTATCAGTTTGGAAAGGGCAAAGAAACAATGGCCGATGATGATAAAACAACTTTCAATAGTCTCATATCAGCTATAAAAGAACTCACTATTGGGCAAAAAGAAATGATGAGTACCTTCAGGCAAATGACAGAGAAAAATGGGCCCACCCCACATAGTCCCTTGTTTCCCAATAGTGATAGGGTATCCAACAGTAGTAGTGGGGATCACTTACATACCAACATTGAAAGCCATCCCCATATATACAACAAGCCCTCTCGACCTACCATGCCTCAATTCTTAGATAGTCCAGCTGCAGTGCCTCTAGCACAAACATAACCAGGAGAATCCATGAGTGCCTATCTGAGAGAGTATAGAGCTTTAGGAGATGACTTCCATTCAGCCATGACCTTCACTGACTTCTGCCACTTTAAAAGTAAGAACAGACCCAGAGCTTACAATAGGCCTTTCACCCAGAACTATGAGTTACAACACACCGTAGGGAAACTGACTATACCTACCTTTGAGGGTACCCGGGTGGCCCAGCCCAGAATTGGGCGCAGAAGTTGGATACATACTTCCATCTCAACCCCATGATTGAGACAGATGCCATTAAATTGGCTACTTTGCATTTAGATGGAGAAGCCCATGAGTGGTGGTACCATGGGTTAGTGACATTGGATCACAATACCATCACATTTTACCCAGATTTTACACAGAGGCTCATTGAGCGGTTTGATAGGAAGGACCCTGAGGTACACTTTAGAGAGCTGGCACAACTCAAGGAGACAGGTAGTGCAGATGCATTTATTGCAGAGTTTCAGAGGATAGCAGTCATGGTGACAGATATATCAGAGAGCAGGTTGATTATGTTCTTTACAGAGGCCCTCACTGAACCCTTACGGGGACGGCTCAAGTCCTATAGGCCCACCACCCTAGCAGATGCCATCGGCTGGACTAGAGATTTGTAGGATGCAGTACCCAAAAATAAGCTTCCTCCCAGAGCCAATTTCCCTATTAAAGATAAAGAGAGGAAACCCTTTCAGAAAGAATGGCCCAAGAAAGAATGGATGGACAATGATACCCAACAGGACCTTAGAAGAAAAAAGTTATGTTCCACTTGCCAGGAACCATGGGTACCAGGTCACAGATGTTCAGGAAAGGGAAAGGCCTACTACATAGGGGCCTATTCCGACAGTGGGGAGGATGAGGATTACCAGGCTTAGGAGCAGGGAGAGACACCAGAGACAGTTGATGAGGGACAACCCTTAGGAGGTACCATTGCTACCATGACATGGGTTCCTAGATTCCACACTCTCCGGATTAGAGGTACCATACAGGGCCACAAAGTGGGAGAGCTAATAGATGGTGGGGCATCCCACAACTTTATTGATGCTGCATGGGTTAACAGGAGAGACATTCAGACTGAGAGTTTTGATGGGTTTTCAGTAGCTACAGCAGGTCACACCATGGAGTGTAGTCAGAGGATTCCTAAATTAAAAGTAACACTTGGGAATTATACAGTGATAGAGACATTCTATGTGGTCTTAGGAGTTTAGTGGCTGTATTCCATAGGGAAGTATTCCACGAACTACCAGACCATGGAGATGGAGTTCACAGGAGCACATGGACATAAGGTAGTATTGAGAGGGATGAATACCTACCCTCGACAAGGAGATATTGAGTGGGCAGCAGAGTGTTTGGTTGCCTTCAGGAAACCACTAGATGAGGCCACACAACATCCAACAGATATAGAGGCCTTACTGCAGAAGCACAAGGCAGTATTCAGAGACCTTACTGTAGGTCGACCTCCAGATAGGGGATTTGAGCACATTATTGAGTTAGAGGAGAGGACTCAAGCAGTTATCACCACTCCTTACAGACATCCCAAGAGGTACAAAGATGAGATAGAGAGTACAATCAAGGAACTACTCAAGCTAGGGTACATCAAACCTAGCTCCAGTCCATTTGCGTCTTCAGTAGTGCTAGTCAAGAAAAAGGATGGAACCCTACGCATGTGCATTGATTACAAGGTACTCAACAAGATGACCATAAAGAACAGGTATCCCATCCCCAAGATTGACGAGTTGATGGATGAACTACAGGGGGCAAAGTACTTTTCCAAGATTGACCTTCGCTCAGGTTACCATTAGATTCGGGTCAAGGAACAGGATGTTCCAAAGACCACCTTCCGTTGCCACTACGGACATTATGAGTTTCTAGTGATGCCATTCGGGCTCACTAATGCACTAGGTACTTTCTAGTCAAGCATGAACAATATCTTCAAAGCTCCGTTATGTAAGTATCTTCTGTTATTCTTCGACGACATATTGATATACAATAGAACTTGGGAAGAACATTTGAGACATCTAGATGAAGTACTTGGCATTCTACAGGAGCAGTCACTATATGCCAAAATGTCCAAGTGTGAGTTCGACATGCAGGAGATGTTATACTTAGGGCATGTGATAGGGGCCGACGAGGTCCAGGTGCACCTAATTCGGGCCATATTGGATTGGCCTACACCTAAAAATGTGACAGAACTGAAGGGCTTTTTGGGCCTTTGCACCTACTATAGGAGGTATGTCAGTGGATTCTCACAGATGACGACACCCTTCACAGATCTTACCAAGAAGGGGGCATTCAGTTGGTCGGAGACAGCACGACAAACATTCGAGAAAATGAAAAAGGTAATGAGTTCATGCCTAGTATTAGCTCTACCAGACTTTTCTCAACCCTTCGTGTTAGAATGTGATGCTTCAAGAGAGGGATTTGGGGCAGTTTTGATGCAGAGCAACCACCCCATTGCATTTGAGAGCAGGAAGCTCAAAGACTATGAGTGCCACTATTCGATATATGACAAAGAGATGTTAGTCATTCTCCATGTGCTAACCAAGTTCAGGCAGTACTTAGTGGGTGGCAAATTCAAGGTTAAGACAGATCACAATAGCTTGAAATACTTCCTAGAGCAGAAAGAGCTAAACGAGAGGCAACATAAATGGGTAAGCAAAATTCAGGCCTATGAATTCTAGATTGAGTACGTGAAGGGAAAGAACAATGTAGTGGCCGATGCACTTTCTAGACGACCAGGTACTTTATCCCTTATGAGCATCTCATCAGATTGGAGATCTCATCTTTTGGTCGAGTACTCCAAAGATAAGTTTGCTTGCGAGCTATTGGATGGACATATTCAAGATGATAGGTACCGGGTAATTGATGACATCATATACTACAAGAACATAATCTTCTTAGTTCCAGAGTCTTCCCTCAAGAAGAAGATTTTGTAGGCATCGCATGATTCACCATTAGCAGGGCATCAAGGGTTTCTCAAGACCTACAGATAGACTAAAGAAAGGTTCTCATGGAAGGGCCTCAAGAATGATGTGATACAACATGTGAGAGAGTGCAGCTTGTGCCAACAGAACAAAATAGAGCACACCCACCCGACTGGTTTACTACAACCCTTACCTATTCCCGAGCAGAAGTGGGAGAGCATCTCCATGGACTTCAATACTGGGTTGCCCAAGGTTCAGGGCGGAGACTGCTTATACGTAGTGGTGGACAGATTGACCAAGTTTGCTCACTTCTTTGCCATTCCTTTAGATTATTCAGCAGCACAGGTAGCAGAACTATTTTTCAGAGAGGTATTTAAACTCCACGGGTTACCCTAGACCATTGTTAGTTACAGGGACACCAAATTCACGGGAGCCTTTTGGCAAGAGCTTCTCCGGTTAGTGGGGACCTAGTTAGCCATGAGAACAAGTTATCACACAGAGTGATGGGCAGACAGAGATTGTCAACAAGTGGATTGAGGGATACTTGATAAATTATGTAGCAGGTCAGCAGAGGATATGGGTCAGATGGCTACACTTGGGTGAACATTGTTACAACACCACGCACCATATGACCATTGGGATGACCCCTTTCCGAGCTCTGTATGCGTATGATGCTTCCACTTTCACAGACCGGATATTTGGCAATAGCAGGGCCCCCAAGGACAAAGAGTGGATTCAGGATGGTCAAGATATCCTCAAAATACTCAGGGAGAGCATATAGGCTGCTTAGAATCAGTAGAAGATATATGCGGACAAGCATAGGGTTGAGCGCAGTTTTGAGGTAGGAGACTTCGTTTATTTACGCCTCCAACCTTACCGACAATCATCTCTTAAAAGAAATGAGTAGAAAAACTCAAACCTCGCTTCTATGGTCCATACAAGATAATCCAGAAGGTTGGAGAGGTAGCATATGCGCTAGAACTACCCGCAGAGAGCAAGATTCACAACATATTTCATGTCTCCAACCTCAAGAAGGCAGTTGGTCAGCAGATTGTTACATCTTCTGAGTTGCCCCCCCCTTGATGATGAGGGGCAATTGATTCTGATTCTTGAACGCATCCTAGAGGTGTGAAAGCGCAAACTGAGGAACATAATCATTTGAGACTACTTGGTTCAGTGGAAAGATCTGCTTATAGAGGAGGCCACTTGGGAGGGAGAACAAGTATTACAACACCCAGCTTTACAGTTACTTGAGGACAAGCAAATTCGAGCGGGGAGGATTGTAATGTCCTCTTCTGCTTAGGCATTGAGGACCAACCCGCTAACCTATATGATTCGCATAGGTTCGAGCGGGCACTGACAGTCAGGGAATCAATTGTGGACTGATGCCATATAAGAAGATCCAGGGCATCAATATTATATCATCATTGGGTAGACGGGGGCCACCAGAGCCCAAGGCCACCTGCATGCATGACATCTGAGCATTATTTCATGATGCATGCACCCGATTGAGTCTCCATGGACCTGCATGCAAGTCAATTGCAAATTAGAAGCTAAAGTGACCTAATTAGGTCAAAAGTTAGGTTATTCGCAGTTGGAAGTTATAAAAGAAAGGTAAAGTGAATGGAGAAAGACACTTATATGATTATTAATTTGAGGATTCGAATTGGAGAGCTCGACGAGCTAAGTTGGGGTTGAGTGCATGCTCAACTAACTGGTGTATTTCAGCAGGGAAATCTATCTGCCCTAGTTCATCATCAGGTTGGATCATCCAGATTCAACACTACTTCATCATCAGGTTCTATTCACTAGTTGCTTCGAGAGATTGATTATTCGTCAAGTTTTGGAGGGGTTCGATATCATACCGGGGGCATCGTGGTCAGAGACATACCTATTCGTTTTCTTCTCTACAGAGGGTAGAACTTCTGCATGCTGCTTCTATTCCTCTTAGAACACCCTCATCACCCTTCCCTTGGAAGAAGGGCCTCTCAGCTTGAGTTTCAAGCTAGTTATCAACTGTTATCACTGTTTGGAGGACGTCTTTTTGCATGGGTGAATTCCTTGAGGAGGCTACTTTCGTTTTAGGCTATTCAGCCACCATTTCTTTTGCATGCTGCTTCCATCACTTCCAGAGGGGTACTATAACCTTATTGCACATCATCTAGGTCTTCATCAGTGGATTATTTATTATTGAGGAGCATCTACAACTTTGGAGGAGGGCACATTCACCCGTGGAGGTCGATTTGGCTTAACTCCTTATTTCTCTATCACAATTCTTGCATGCGGGGACCATCCTCTTCTTCAGCAGCCGATCTACATACTGGCATGTACATGCATTAATTCCTCCTATTTTCTAGCATTTCAGTATTATGTAGGGCACAGATCTGCATGCATGCAAAGATCAGGGTTTGCTTTCATATTCTATTGAGGCATAAGACTACCAGCCATCTACAGTATACAAAGAAAAAGAAAAATCTCAGTTTGGGATATTACATAGATGAGGTACTGAGAATTCTGGAAGACTAATATCTTCTCGCCAAAATGTCTAAATGTGAGTTTGGTATGCAAGAAATGTTATATCTAGGGGAAAAGATTGCAGGTTTACATGGAAAAGATTAGAGCTATCTTGGATTGGCCTACACCAAAAAATGTAATTGAATTGGAGGGATTTTTGGGCCTTTGCACTTATTACAGGAGGTACATTAAAGGGTTTTCTCAATTGACCGCACCACTCACAGATCTTACAAAGAAAGGGGCATACAACTATACAGAAGGGGCACAACAAACCTTTGAAAAAATGAAAAAAATTATGAGTTCATGTCCCGACTCCCATTCTGGCATTACCCGATTTCACGTAGCCATTTATAGTAGAGTGTGATGCTTCAGGAGAGGGAATCAGGACAGTATTGATGCAAAACCATCACCCGATTGTGTTTGAAAGCATAAAACTTAAAGATTATGAATACCACTACTCTATTTATGATAAAGAAATGCTAGCAATCTTACACGCCCTAACAAAATTCAGGTAGTGGTGTGAAGCAGGTTTAAAATTAAGACAGATCACAACAACCTCAAATACTTATTAGAACAAAAGAGTTGAATGAACGTCTACAAAAATGGGTCGGCAAGGTACAAGCATTCGACTTTGAAATAGAATATGTTAAAGGAAAAAACGATGTTGTAGCTGATGCCTTATCAAGACGACCAACTTGATTATCACTCATGAGTATATCTACCAACTAGAGGTCTCATCTCTTGGTTGAATATTCCAAAAATAAATTTGCTTGTGAGTTGTTAGACGGACAAATATAGGATGATAGGTACAGGGTAATCGACGACATCATTTACTACAAGAATCGGATATACCTCGTTCTAGAATCAACTTTAAAGAAAAAGGTTTTACATGCATCTCATGATTCACCATTATTAGGGCATTAGGGGTTCTTGAAAACTTACACACATATTAGAGAGAGGTTCTCCTGGAAAGGCCTCAAGGAGGATGTAATACAACACGTCCGGGAGTGTAGTATGTGCTAACATAATAAAATTGAACACACTCATCCGAAAGGGTTACTTCAGCCATTACTTATACCAGAGCAAAAATGGGAGAGCATCTCGATGGACTTCATTATGGGTTTACCCAAGGTACAGGGACGAGATTGCTTATACGTGGTAGTAGATCGGTTGACAAAATTTACCCACTTTTTCGCCATTTCTTCATATTATTCTGCATCACAGGCAACGGAGTTGTTTTTCAGAGAAGTTTTCAGACTACATGGACTACCTAAGACCATTGTCAGTGATTGTGACAGTAAATTCACCAGTGCCTTCTGGCAGGGGCTCTTTAGATTAGTGGGAACAAAATTAGTTGCTAGCACAAGTTATCATCCTCAAAGCGATGGGTAGACAGAGATAGTCAACAAATGGATTGAGGAATATTTAAGAAATTATGTAGCAAGGCAACAAAGGACATGGATTAAATGGCTACACCTAGGGGAGTACTGCTATAATACCACTCACCATATGTCTATTAGGATGACTCCTTTCAAAGATTTATATGGCTATGAGGCACTAAACTTTACAGATTTAGTCTTCGGAGATAGCAGAGCACCTAAGGAAAGAGATTGAGTACAGGACAGTTAGGATATTCTTTGCTAAAAGACAATTTACAGGTAGCTCAAAATCAACAGAAATTATATGCGGATAGACACAAAGCCGAGTGTAGTTTTGAGGTAGGAGACTTGGTATATTTACGGCTACAACCTTATAGACAATCTTCACTCAAGAAAAAAGGGGCGGAGAAGCTGAAACCCTGCTTTTATGGTCCTTACAAAGTAGTCAGAAAGGTTGGAGAGGTGGCTTATGAACTAGAGCTTCCAGAGGAAAGTAAAATTCAGAATGTCTTTCATGTATCGAATCTCAAGAAAACAAAAGGGCAACACATTGCTCCATCCACCGAATTGCCTCCCTTGGATGATGAAGGGCTTTTAGTACTAATTCCAGAAAGAATTCTACAGGTTTGAGAAAGGAAACTCCAAGACAGGGTAATTCGGGAATACTTGGTAAAATGGAAAGAATTACCTATTGAAGATGGCACATGGAAGGGAGAACAAGTATTGCAGCATCCTAGTTTACAGTTGCTTGAGGACAAGCAATTTCAAGCGGGGAGGACTGTAATGTCCTCTTCTACTTAAGCATCAGAAGCACCTGTTAAGCTATTTAATTCCCATAGGTTCGAGCGGGTATTGTGGAAAAAGGGAATTGACTGAAGACATGTAATACCAGGAGCAGAGCTGAGCACTCATTCAGTATTATTGAGTCATCAATATGGTAAAGAAAGCCTTATTTCTTCAGGCTTAAAGTCAACGAGCAATTAGCATTTCATGCATGCAAAAAGTAAAGTGCAAACCCTAAAAGTGACATGCAAACCCTAAAAGTACATGCTAAAGCTATATAAGAAGGGTAGTTGAACCAATATGACCAGGCATGATTATTATTATCTTGAGTTTGGTTTTGAGAGCAGTAGCAGTAGGAGCCGCAGCAACAAGTTGGGGTTGGAGACAGAAGTCTTCGTCTAACAAGTGTTTTCGACAACGGAATCTATCTTCCCTAATCACTTCAGGGTAGATCACTCAGATCTACCATCAACTATTCATCGTATTTAGTGTTATTCAGAGATCCAGCATACATGGCAATATATTATTGCAGGTTCGCGTTTACTGCTGGGAATAGCTGGAAATACACTGAATAATTCGCTAGGACTCAGGAACTTAGTATTTATTTCGCATGCAATCCTCTTTCTTCTCAGCAGGATCACACCACTCTATTGGGTGATTATCAGTCCAATCCGTACACTTCCGGAGTAGTCATCAACAGAATCGTGAAAGAGGGAAGACATCACCTATCCAAAGCATATCAATTCCCTATGTCTCCTGAAGGGGTAAAAACTTGTGCATGCTTTACTCCATCTCTCCGTGGAACTCATGCTATTATTCTTAGAAAGTCTCAGCCGCAGCAGACACCCCTTCCCTAAAAAACGTGAAGGAGAGCATTAACTGGGGACATTTTTTAGCCTGGGCGTCAACTCCCGGAGGGAAGCACTATCTCATCTTTATCCTTCTTGCATGGCTTGCATGCCTCCTATATACTGAAGGACTATCAACACTATTATTATCGGTATGTGTCCCTTCTCTCACTAAAAGCTTATTTCCTATTCTTTCTCTAGATCAACTATATTTTAGCGCCTTTTGGCACGACACTGTTTTGCATGCAAATTTTTATTATCTTTCTAGCACAACTGAAGCACCGAACACATAAACATATTATCAAACACAATAGAATAACAGTTGGGATATCACAAACCCCCTGGCCTAAAAGCATGTAAAATTTTCATTGTCCTATCCCTGTAATTTCCAAGTGAAAATAGAACAGAAGGGAAGATCCCAATCCCTCTTGATACCAACATAGTCCTAGGAAATTTAATATACCACCTATTTCCAGGCTTCCAAGATGAGAGAGTACAAACTCTTCTCCTTCGATGCATCATTAGGTGCAAGTAGATCGTTCCTCGGCACATCATCCTAGTAGAGTTTGGTGCTCGACCTTCCTACTTGAGACGATGTTCATTCTGTTCTCTTTTTTGCATCTCCTTAGGAGCTTTGTTGTCTCACCAACAGGGCAGCACTGGTATCCATACTTGGCCTATTGTTATTAAGATACTATTGCCTCATCTAGCCCTTCGGGATGTACTTGAGATTGGTTTGCGTGGGTCTCAGTTCTCTTGGATATCGTGGGCATTTAGATGGACCAACTCCCTCCTCTTAGATATTCTTTGGATGTACCTAGCCACCTCCTACCTACTAGACATGAACTAAACAAGATAATCGAAGATGACATTTACAGGCAGTTTATCGAGATTACTTGGGTTAACCCTTAGGGCGGGTTATGCCCTAAGATGGCCTTCTATGCAGAGCACTTCTTGGAGATGAGAGATGTACTTATTATTTGATCATAGTATACCCTCCTCCATTGGTTAAACGCTCTTTTCATCCCCCTCGACTAGTTCTGAGTGGGCTCTCATAGACTTCGGGTAGAGTAGACCACTAAATCAACCGTTTTGATAGGATTTGTCGATTGCTATCTTTAGGGGATCAAGATAGGGGCAATTCATTTTTTGCTGCCCCATCTACTACGAGATCATAGGGAGGTTCTATTTCCTTTTCAGGGGGAGTCAAATCCTCATCATCTTCTTCAAATATCTTGACTAGAGATGCTTGGCTTTATACATACAAGAGACCATCAGACTCCGAGCCCATATTCTTCAGCCTTTTGCTCGACCGAATTCGACCCAACAAACTACTTCCTACTTCATAGTGCTACCTTTAGGGAGGGGCACTAAGAGATAGTTCGATAGCATCACAGCTGTAACTTGCAGATTATTGCGGACCCGCAAGGCCTTCCATACCTCGAGATCTTTACGGCATGATAGGACTAGACCATCCCTCCCCTTGAGGCAAATGAGATGCTCCAGACCTCAACGATGGGCTACCTCCTCTTGACAGTGGGGTGGCCCATGTCTTCCATCAACACTCCTATAAAAGCAAGAATTAGTGCTACTTTAAAGATCTAAGCACAACTATCCCAATGCTAAGAAGAAGAAATAGAATATTATGGTGTTGACTCTTGAGTACAAGGGGAGTCTCAACACCAATGCTAAGAAGAAGAAATAGAATATTATGGTGTTGACTCTTGAGTACAAGGGGAGTCTCAACACTTGAAATGCTCCATGTTGGACGAGGGAGAGAGGGGGTTCTTTGAAGTCAAAGCTCTCCTACCATCATAGCCTGAAGGAAAGATACTCTATATAAAAAATTGGTTGGAGGAGATGGATTTAGTCTTGGGGTGTGTCTCAATTTAGAAAAGGTGGCCCTTTCCCCATACTTGGTAGAGTTTGATGCAACTTTTATTGTGACAATACACAATTGTTGACTCCATCTCTAGATTCTCCACATCTCCTAGCTGAGCCACCAACTTGTGAAGCCACATTACCTCACAACTTGCTGAACATGTTGCTAACTTGCTATATGCTCTGCCTTTACTGAACTAAGTGCAAATGCTGCCTGCTTCCTATTAAGATATGATATCAATCCTAAACCCAAGTTGAAAGAAAATCTAGAAGTGCTACTCTGATATTCAATGCCACTAGCGCAATTTGAATCACAAAATCCATGGTGTAAGAATCCACCAACTTTTCTATACTTGATGCCATAATTAATAGTGCCCATTAGATATCTGAGCACATGCTTTGTAGCCACCAAATGTGTCTCCTGTGGAGAAACCATAAACTGACTCAGTGTATTTATAACATAGCAAATGTTTGACTTGGTATTCACAAGATGCATCAAGGTTCTATTCAATTGCTTGTATAATAAAGGATCAACCAAATCAACATTCTCATCCCAAATGAGCTTCAAAATTGATGTCATGTTTGTAGCCAACGGTTTGTAATTCAGCATCTAAAATCTTTTTGGGATATCCAAGGCGTACTTCCCTTGCCTAAGGAAGATTTCTCGTAGACCATACTAAACCTTTGACCCTAGAAAGTAATGTAGTAGACCAATATCCTTCTTGCCAAATTCTCTTGACAACTTCTCCTTACACCACATAATGGGTTTCTCCAAACCAATGTTGAAAAAGTCGGGGAGGGTCCCGAATACAACTTCTCGGCAACATTGGCGAAAAAATTGGGAAAAATCGGCAAAAGTCGGCAAACATTAAAAAATAGAAAATACATTCATTTTTTTAATAATTTCAAACATCTAAAGCAACAATAACATCAGAAAAACATATTGAAACATAAATATGAAGAAAGCACTGATATATATCATCATCATGTAGTCACGCCAAATATAAAATGATACATCAAAGTCGATACTGAAAGTCTGAAACATCATATTTGTCCAATCAAGGACTCAAAAGTGTATAAAGTTTAAAGTATTGATCCATGGTTTTTTTCGTACTATACTATTCACAAATGCATAGTAACTATGAGTTCTCGATTATTGTTGTGTATAATGTTCACAGTTTTGCAGAGCGATTAGACTTTCTCAAGCATACTAAAATATTCCCATATTTTTTCTAATGAACCACTGTTTGTCTAAATGATAAAAAATATTCCCGTAGTTTTTCGTGTGTTGCTGCCACCACACCCTGTTGATTATCATTGTGGTGATTCTGATTAAATGTAGTATTAATAAGCGATGGAACAGTAGTTGGCTTATTGCTGGTAGTGAATATTTTCTTCTAAATCTTTGTACTTGGCATCATTTTCCTACAAGTCAACCTTGCGTTTTTGTCAATGTTGAAAAAGTAGGCCTCATAAAATACATTAAAAAATAGAATTGGAGGCCTGGGCGACTTTTAACATCGACTCGTGACTTTTATGAAAAAATTGTGATTTTTAAGGAAAAGTGGCGACTTCCCGAATTTTTAAAAAAGCGCAACTTTTGCTCGCCGAAAAATCGGCTTGGAGCAAAAGTCGCGACTTTTCCGATTTTTCGCGAGAAGTCGGAGAGGTTTTCAACACTGCTCCAAACTACTTGTAATGATCAAATCACACACATATAGAACCAAGACAACTAAATCAGTTTTAAAATTTAGATAATACAGATTTGGATCAATGACAGTTTTGGTGAATCCTAAGTTCAGTAGGAACTCATCAATCCTTGAGTACCAAGCTTGTGGTGCCTGCTGTAATCCATAAAGGGCCTTCTTTAACCTACAAAAATGAGTATCACACCCACATATCTCAAATCCTCTAGATTGAGTTATGTATACTTCTTCAATCATACATTCAAGGAGATGGTCTTCACATCAATCTTATACAAACACCATCCAAAACATGCCACTAAAGAGAGAATGGTGTGAACATAAGTGTATTGGGAAACTGGTGCAAATGTTTATCATATAGTTGACTTCCTCTTTCTGAGAGAAACCCCTTGCAACATGTTACCTATCGAACTAGCAGGGCACGATTTGGCAAGCATAGTAGAGGAGGACTAGACCCAATGTCACCTCGGTTTATCTCCTCGAACTTCTTTGGGAATTATTCACCCAGGGGAGAGACTTTCTATGATACCTGCCAATGATCTCAACACAAACATATGCTTTCTCTATGATTCTATAAGCAAGATCAGTGCCTTGGGATTCATATATCTTGATGCCCCACTATCCACATACCATCCAACAATAGTTAAAATGTTAGAAGATAAACAAAAGAACATGAGGAAGGTGGTTTGAAGCTGAGATGAATCCTCATCAACCCTGCCTACAATAGCGGTTGCAACTTGTGTTTCCTTGGCCATCCTCTTCTTTTCCAGACACTAGTTGGCATAATGTCTCATCTCGCAACACCTAAAGCACACCACTTTGCTCAAATCCTTCTTTCCTATAACTATACCTTCCTTCTTACCCTTCTTGTAGCCTTTCTTGTTACCTTTCTTTATGTTTCCAATGAAGGTTATCTCTCTTCTACTTCCACTTGCTGCACTGAACAAGACTCTGACTTGATCTCTTCTTGCACAAGGTCATCCCAAAGCTTTGGAAGGTAGGGAGTGTTTCACTAGCACAAACACTTTGGACAAAAGGCCTGCAAAAAGAAACAAGTCCATTCAAAGAACTGAACACCAAGCCCTTATCCTCCATTTTTGTCCCTATGGCAGCCAATTGATCTCTCAACTTTGTGATTCTATTTAGATAACTCACCACTGTATCTATCTTGCTCATGTGAATGGATGAAAGCTTGCTTGGCAAGAACATGTGTTGTGAAATAAACCAACCGAAGCATTAAACATCTTCTTACCGGTTGTCTTGTCTGCAATGTGAGGGATGATCTTTCACCAAATCAAGAATTATTCACTTTGCCTTGCCCTCCTTGTTATGGTTGGTCAACTTTGTTGGATCAGTGGGTGCAATTATCTCTTTCTCAACATGCTCCTAAATCTTGGCTTCCTCCAGAAGCGTCTATAGTCTAAGCTTCCATGGTATGAAATTGGGAGCACCATCCAACCTATCACACTCTCTAAGACCAAAGGTAGTCATCCCTGCAAATCTGAAGCACACCTGAAAGCAAATATTAACAATAAATGAAGTAGAACAACCCTTTTAGGGTTCAAGCATTTCTCCCAAATGTCCAAGGGTTTCTGACCCAAGCAACCTCAACAAGATCAAGTACCACTCCCAGGCAGAATGCAGCTGAAATACCCGACTTCCTCTTCACCAAAATAGCTCTAAGACCATGTAGAAATTTTTGATCTTGGGCAATTAATGCAAATTTAGAAATTTCACTTCACACTGGAGGTTTCTCGGATCTAGTCCTTCTGAACTTTCAGCCTTAGGGTTTATCTGAAGTATCTAATTCCAGCGGCAAAGAAGGGACAATATTGAATATTTCACTTCTGTTCAACCCAAATCACTAGGCAGCTCAAGAGAAAAAATACCAAACAAGGGTACTTCAATAGCAACAAGTTTCAGCCCTTATAGCACACTTTTCCGTGCATATAACAGATCTGAAATTACTTAATCACAGCAGGATTTACAACAGTAAAAATGTCCTCTTATCTTCAATATGTATGTTAAATCACTTAACAATTTTAGCCCTATGTTATGTCAAATTAGCACGAAGAACAAGTGCTGGAAATGATGCAATTCAAGAAGGCAATACAAGGTGAAAATCAAATCTGCAACTACACGATGATTGAACAGGTTAAACACTTTATTGACATATATGAGATGGAGGACATGTACACACCAAGAACTTAATACAAGCTTGTACAATTTCAAGCACTCCAAACCCTAGCTAGAGAGACCGTGAAAACCCTAGTGATCTTCACCAAAAATCTTCCTTGGCACTTACACTTGTCTACCACATGTTCTCTCATCCTCTACTATCATAGATAGTAGCAATCCTCCCTAGAGTTTGTCCCAAACCTTAGATCCTTTGCCTCCTTAGAGTAAAACCCTAACCCTAGAATTACCTTTGAATTCTTAAGGATCCTGAATTCTGACTAGTCATTGAGGATATAGAGAATATAAAAGACACTAGCATTGCTACGACTGATAAACAATGAATATTGAGTAGTCTATTCTTGGTTTGTATGATTGAACTCTAAAATATTGCATCTTTTTGTAGCTTTTTGATGGTATTAACCTAAAGGTAATATACAATTATTTTTATTATGTCGGTTTTTAAAATGTTCTTATCACACCTCTTGTGAATGCTGAGTGACCCTTAACTTAAAGGTAATATAATAATTTTTTTATTATGTTGAGTTTTAAAATGTTCTTGTCACACCTCTTATGAATGTTGAGTGACCCTTGTGATATCAATAATCATATTTATTTTTGTTTCATGTTTTACTATTTTACATGTTATCAATTTTGCTTATATATATTTTTCTAAAGGGAAGACACCTTTTTTATTTGGATGGGAAACCAGAAAAATCTTTGCCCCAACCCATGCAATTGCCAATTATAGTAGCTACGATTGAGGTTATTGGTACTAAGCTGATTCAAATTACATCAATTTTGACCAAGACTGCTCACAAGGGTATGAATAAGTGTGCAAACCAATATAATTGATCCCATTTCACAAGGTTGGACCAAACCCAAATGCCCGAAGGCTACAACAATTGTCACAAGTAGCAAACCACATACAAGGGAGGAGCATGCCTGCCAGGATTTGAACCCGGGCCCTCATCACAACAATGGCTCCAAGTTACCACTAGATAAACATAGTATTCAACTAAGTCACATGACACGGGGACATGGGACACAAAGGACCCTTCACCAACTCAAGGAGAGACTGTGAGAGCTTTTTCCCTACAGCTAAAAGTGGGAAAATACAATGACAAAACGTTTTTCAGAGTTGGACATGCAGGACATGTCTAGGGCATGTGTCTGACATGTGTTTGGCACGTGTTGAACATGTGCTGGACACATGCCCTAGACATGTTCTGCATGTCCAACTCTAAAAAATGTGTTGTCATTGTATTTTCTCACTTTTAGCTGTAGGCGTGCCAAACATGTGTCTGACATATGCCCTAGACATGTCCCGCATGTCCAACTTTATAAAACGTTTTGTCTTTGAATTTTCTCACTTTTAGCTGTAGGGAAAGAGTTCTCATGGTCTCTCATTGTGTGGGTGAATGTACAAACATGTGTTGGACACATCTCCTAGCATGTCCATGTCCGATACGTTGGGATATGAACATGGCCCCCAGTTGGACGTGTCCTATTTCTTAGGTATTAAAAAATGGTGTGTTTGTGTGTGTGACACAGTCTGACACTTAGATAAACACACTATTGAAAAATGGTGGCCTTGTATCTGCACTTGCTCCTGTAAAAGTGAGCAACCTTGTTTAATATGATATATATGTTTGTGTATGTTTTTCTCAAGCATTAGAAACTTTGAAAACCTAGGATAAAAAAACATAAAACCTAACATTGTAACAATAGTACTATGCATTTTACCATTAAGGCTATACAGGCATAAGGAAGTGCAGTGGTAATAACTTAATAAGCATGCAGTATGAGTGCCTGACACATGCATGCATGTGCTATGATTAAACTTTCAGTTCCAAATTCAGAACTCCAGTTTCCCACTGGATTTAGAATTGCTGTTTCAGATTTAGAACATATCACTTTTCTAAGATTTAGACTAAGCACCATTATTATGTTTAGAAGTCCTATTACAGTTTGGGACAAGGCACATGCCTTTCCTTATTTTAAAATGTGATATTCTGTTCTAGTTTTAGAGTGCTGTGCGTGAGGAGTTTTCATGGAATAGGTTGGGCACAGATCCCTAGGAGTATGCATGCATGTATGCTTGTGCTCTCTTTAATTGGGCACTCACCCCAGGAAGAATATTGCCATGCAGTAGGCACACTTCTCTAGGACAATAGACTTAGGGTTAGGGTTTTTCATGCTGGGCATCACTGGGACTGTGCAAATACATTTTAAACACAGGGTTTTTCATCTATAAAAGAAGGCAGAGTGGGTGAGTGATCATTCCAGTTTTGAGTTAATGATTCACGAGTTAGAGTTTTAGAGTGGTTTGTAATTCTTCTGTTCTAAGTAATATACAGAGTTGATGAGAGTGAAATCTGCTTACTATCCAATAATTTCCAGAATAGTTTTATACGCACATTTAGGCTTATACAGTTTGCTGTTCCGATTTCATTTATCATGCAGTGTCCAAACTTGTGAAGCATACAGTCCAGAATTCTGAGTTTAAATTTCTTGCTCTTTTCAGTCATGTTTAATCAGCTTTCATTAAGGTTTCTGTTCACAGAGATTGCAGATCTGGTTACAATGAATTGAAATTTCTAGAGCGTTACATTTTTTATGGTTTCCAGTCACAAAAGCAGAGCAGAAAAATGCTGCACATATTTACACTTTTTGATGTCTATGCTTATTGATTTATGCAGATAATAAGCATGGTTAAAAAGACACCAGCTTATAAGAATAAATTGAAAGCATTGGAGATTGAACGCAAAGGAGGGATGGCAAGCAAGAAGAAGGGCCCAAAGCAAAAGAACAAGTGAGCTGTCTCCTGTTTTAAATTTGTGCATCATCTTTAAGCTTGTGCTTCTTATTTGTTTATGTAAATAGTACTCGTACTCCACCCTCAACTCAGACAGTATGTTAATATCATAGTTGGAAAAATCGGCGAGGGTCTAGAAAACATCTTCTCGGCGACATTGGCAAAAAAATCGGCAAACCGTGGCAAACATTAAAAGTACAAAATATATTCATTTGTTTCATAATTTTAAACATATAAAGCAACAACATCAGATAAATACATTGGCACATAAATATGGAGAAAGCATTGATATATATCATGTAGTGGATGCCAAATAAAAAATGATACATCAATATATATCATGTAGTGGATGCCAAATAAAAAATGATACATCAAAGTCAATACTGAAAGTCTGAATCCTAATAGTGATAGCTGTTCAATAGTACTCAAAAGTGGACAACCAATGGTCCAATACAAAATGACATCACAAAAAGTCACAAAACTAGCAGCGAACTATCTGTCTCTGATATCAATGCTCTCTTCCCCTTTTATAGGAAAATATCATAGGCTGTTTTCCAAGCCTTTCCCCAGCAGTAGAAGGTCCTGTGTAATATCCCAAATACTGATATTCTACTGACACTGTGTATAATGCTAACCCGTACACTCAATCTTGTGCAACAATATAGAATAACTGTGCATGCAAACTTGCCATGCAAAAATACCCTATAATATAGCTGAATTAGGGTCAGGGTTTGCAGAAAAGAATTTAACACTTACCACTGATAACTTGGCTGATAATACTCCTGAGATAGGCTGCATGCATAAAAGGCCGAATAGGTGAAGTATTAGTGCTCCTCTCCTGCTGTTGACGCCCAACTGCACACGTGTGCACCCCTCAGACTGAAGGTAACGTTTATGGAGGAGGGATGGTCAGAAGCTGATGGAACTTTATGGGTTCGTCGGTCTTCTGCTGTCGGGGAGATAAACTGTCACATGCAGAGGTTTGGCAGCCTCCAAGTGCCCTAACGAATTGATATGCTGTTCTGTTGCTCACGCCCCCCAACTCTCTGATTTGTTGATAGCTGCTCTAGATGAGCAAACTGATGGGTGATAGTCCTTGCATTTCGTAGGATAGGCCTGCTGAGAAAGAGGAAGCTGACATGCGGAGGAAAGATTGGGTTTTGTGGTTCCAGCGAATCCTTCTGTGGTTTCCCAACTACTTCCAGCTGCAAAACGTGGGTTTGTCAATAATCCTTCGGAGTGTGCTGGATCTCCGGATACTGAAGTATATGATGAATGCTATGGATAAACTTGGATGATCTATCCCAATAGGAGACTAGGGAAGATATCTCATTGTCAAACCCTTGTTAGCTGAAGATATCGTCTTCAACCCCAACTGCCACGACTGTACGCTATGCTGCTGCTCAAAACTCCAAAATCAATAGAACTTCATGCGCTTTTAGGGTTTTCATGTCACTTTTAGGGTTTATGCTTCGCATTTGCATGCATGCAATTCTAATTTGCTGTTGACTTTTAAGCCTAAATAAATAAGGCTTCTTTTATCCGATTGATGACTTAACACTGAATGAATGTCCTGGGAGCAAGTATCAAATTCCTTCTCATGCAGTACCGGCTCGAACCTATGGGAATTAAGTAGGTTAGCGGGGGTTTTNTCCGATTGATGACTTAACACTGAATGAATGTCCTGGGAGCAAGTATCAAATTCCTTCTCATGCAGTACCGGCTCGAACCTATGGGAATTAAGTAGGTTAGCGGGTGTTTTGGATGCTTAATTAGAGGGGGACATTTCAGTCCTCCCCGCTTGAAATTGCTTGTCCTCAAGCAACTGCAAACTAGGATGCTGCAATACTTGCTCTCCTTCCCATGTGGCATCCTCCATAGGTAATTCCTTCCATTTTACCAGATACTCTCGAATCACCCTGTTTCGGAGCTTCCTTTCTCGCACCTGTAGGATTCTCTCTTGAATCAATACCAATAACCCTCCATCATCTAAGGGAGGCAACTCAGTAGATGGAGCAATGTGTTGTCCTAATGTTTTATTGAGATTGGACACATGAAACACATTGTGAATCTTGCTTTCCTCTGGGAGTTCTAGCTCATAAGCCACCTCTCCAACCTTCCGAATTACCTTGTAAGGACCGTAGTGTTGATGTACATATAACTTCAGAATGTATTCTTCTATGTACCTTATGTATTGTAACCCGATGTTTATTCCGGGATGTTTCTATTATGTATTTGAGTCATGTTGTCATGCCTCGATGTTTCGATCGGGAGGATTAATAATGTAAACAAGTCTTGTCAAGTCATTAGGTAAGTCCCCACAGTTTCGGGGCACTTGAGTTATTATACACTAATTAAGGTGTAGGCTCGAGTAAGTAATTGTTGGTTGAGCCTACATGTGAAAATGCACTTCAAGTGAACGGAAGAATATAAATAGAGAGTGAGTGTCTCTCTATTTATCACTTGCACATCACATCACTTACTCTCTCAAGTGTGGCGCACTAGTGAAGAAGGAAATATATTGGGACTAGAAGACTACTGCTGTCGGGAGTGCATCTTACTGTTTTGGGGTCTTACATCTTGTGGTGATTCTATCTTTGAGGAAGTTGCGGGGTTTTCTCCATTTATGGTTTTCCCGATCAAAACTCTTTGTGTCTCTTGTCTCTTGTGATGTGCTTATGTTTTATTGCTGTGCTTGTTATTCTCTCAGTGAAAAGATCCTAACATAATGCTAGCTTAAATGTTGAAAAACTAACATGGCATCAGAGCTAACCTGAGAAGAAGACACTGTGCAGCTGTGGGAACTAGGGCTTCCTAGTTTGTGGATCTTCCTCCACAGATTTTCAGCAAAAGTAAGGTGGAACAACTCTCCTCCTTAGGGCGCATCTTTCTGTTGAAGCGGAATTCGATTCTGAGCATTTTCCGTTTTCGATGCGGAAATTAGGGCTTTCTATAGAAGAGGAATTTTTGAGTGAGACCAGCATAGGATTGTTCTCTTCATCAAAACCGAAGTTTAGAGACCTGGATCAAGAAATTTGGTTGGGTAAAACTCTGGGAAAGTCAAACCCTAGTTTGACCCTAAGCTGGAAAAACCCTAAATACTAAAACTGATAAGTTTTTGTACAGTCGCTATATTTCGAGGTTGACGAAGTCTCAGAAGCTGAAAATTGCAGGGGCCGAAGATAAAATCATGAATAACACTGTGTCCAAAACTCAGCCTCAGATTCGCTATATTCTGGGAGATATGATCCCTCCAAGTTAGGGTTCCAGCCTCTTCCAGAATTCATCCTTAAACAGGACACCTGAGGATAATTGCAATATCTTGGGCTACAGAGGTCCAAATGGAATTCTGGAAGATGTTACAGAAAGGGCACTGACTGTACTTTCGTTGGTGCGAATATTAGACTCAGAAAATGAACCAGTGACACGTGGCATTCCGTACAACTTCATTGTTCTGAACAGTCCTGTAACAGGTCACCTTGGGAAAAGGATCATAAATCCCAAATGGTGAAACCAATTCTAATGAAACCTATGGTGTTGGATCAGGGACATGCGATGTTACCTCAGTGCGAAATTTCAGACACAGAGGAGCAGTAAGTTCGGAGATATCACAGAAACAGTAACAGGCATTTCTGCAGAAGAAATTGGAAATCTAGGGCTTCTTGTTCTGGGAGCTTCCCTCCACTGTTTTCAGAAAATGAGTACATTGGACAGCTCCATTTGAAGAGATCTATCTGTCTATCCAATCAGATCTGAAAGATTCCAAGTTTTGAAAATTAGGGTTTCTGTGACAAACCCTAGATCAGCCAGCCCCGGAACCAAGACAGACACCTCAAATCGGTAAGATCTAATCCTTTGCTATTTTTCATTTGAGGTTCTCATTTCAATATGATCTATCACAACAACTTGATGATAAGCTTGGTGAAGTTGACAACTTCCAAGCATAGAAGTATTTGATCTCTCTGAAGAAAATGGATTGGACACCTACATGAGTATAGAGGTTCCAGTTTCAGAGGGAGACGAGGCCAAAGAAGACATCATGCTCATGCTACAGAGGATGATGAACCATCCAGAAAGAGGTCCAGATATGAAAAGTGAAGATTCTTCAAGCAAGGATGAATATGTTTTGATATCAGCTCTCACAGGTAACATTACTCATGGAAGTGATGATTGGATTATAGACAGTGGGGCTTCCAAACATATGACGGGATTCAAGACTGTCAGAACATGAATCACCTCACAACTAGGAGATGACTACCAATATCCAATAAAAGGTAGTGGGGAATCTTCATACAAGCTAGACTCTGGTAAGTCTCTAACAATGAAAGAAGTATTGTTTGTTCCAGGACTGAAGAAGAACCTTCTATCCATTTCAGCATTGGATGCAAAAGGAATGCGGGTGGCATTCATAGATGGTCAAATCATCATGTGGCCAAAAGGAAAGACTATCGATGATGCGGTAGTGATTAGAGAACAAGAAGGAGGCTTGTACAAATTGAAGGGCCATCCAGAACAAGCCTTGATCCATGAAATAGTAGAGCCAAATGAGCTTTGGCATAGAAGGCTTGCACATGTGCATTACAGAGAACTACCTATTGCAAGCAAAGCTGTTAAAGGTCTTCCAGAATTTCAAGCTATTTGAAGGGAAGAACAAAAATAAGAATATGACCTAAATAAACCAGTTGAAGAATGTGAAGATCCAGAACGCAGAGACCATGCAGTCATAAGAGTCTCTCAAATCAAGAACAACTTGAAGTGGTAAAATAAGAAGTGAAGAATGTAGAAGTGGTGATGGCCACCTTGAATGGCCTCCCAGGATTGTAGGATTCATTCATGTGAGGAATGTGTGCCAGAAGGAAGTGATTTCTTTCAAAGAGAACTCACAAGAAGAAGAAGCTCGAGAAGAGAAGATGGGAGCAACTGAAGATCAAGCTCTTACCATCCAAAGAAGATCCCTCAAGCAATGAGGAATATGAAGAACTCAACTCTTGAAGAACTTCTTATCCTCCTTATCATTTGGATAAGAAACGATGCTACCATGAATGAAGAAGACGATGAAGCTGAAGGCTCAAGAAGCAATCTACCCACGAAACAAATAAAGATAAGTATTCAATTGTCATTTCATGATATTGTTTTGTTATGCATTTGTTTATATTCAGTTGATGTATCATGCATGATAGGATGTTTGCATTAATGGCAGTGTACTACTAATATGCATATGATGGGTAAGTAGCTCATGGTGCTATACAACTCTCCATTGCTACTTATCTAGAATGAAACCTCTTTGTTGACATATTGGATTAGTGCACAATCTCAATGTTGTCCTGGTAGAGATGGAAGGCATCTAGAAAGTTTCAGTGAGATATGGATGAATGTTGTATTGGCTAAAGTAGTTGCATGGGCATATATTTATGCATAAGTATTTGCCAATATAAATATTCCTTATGAAATGTTTCTAACCATACAATTGCATTTGACTTGTAGGAAAGACCGCATACATAATCTCCTACAAGCAAAGAAGAATGAAGACTTGTTCCGAAGAGCAAGTAACGACATTTCAAAATGAAGAATAATATGACGAGTGCAGTGACATCATTGATGCAGAACCTTCCAGCCACCAAGAAGAAAGGGAAGACCAGTTCAAGAAGAATGATGTCAGGGCCCAGTATCGAGACCTGAAGAGAAGTTCATAGTTCCATCATGTAGTAGATGGAAACGTCGTGGGATACATAGCAAAGATTCGTAGCACGAGGCTTCTCACGAAAAGAAGGCCTAGACTACGAACAGACATTTGCAGCTAGTAAGAGTTGAAACACATACATGATGAGCCTGATGAAGATCTTAACCTTTGCTACAAGGTTGAAGATGCAAGTCTATACACTAGATGATCACATAGAATATTAGTAGCATAGGAAGCTACTTGTCACTCCGGTACAGTATGTTTTCAGTGCATAGAGCACAGAAGACAGAGGGAGTATGATGCTTCGCTTCAGAGGGAGTGACTACAGAATATCTTGAGGTTCGACATGGTACGACAGGATGGGCAGATTACTGATGACTCCAGGCTTTACTGAGAGTAAAGTGGATTCCAACCTTTGCTTCAAGGTTGAAGGCGGAAGACCAGTGATGCTCCTATTATGTGTCGATGCACTATTTTCTAGGTATGGAGGTGTGGCAGAGTGCAGATGGAATCTTCCTTGGACAAGGGAAGTATGCAGTAGAGATCCTGAAGAGGTTCAAGATTATGGACTGCATGACCACACCTATGGCATCGAACATGAAGCTATTAAGTGATGCTTCATCAGAGACGGTTGATGCTACGATGTATCGTCAGATGATTGGGTCCTTGATGTACCTGAGACTAGATATTTGCCTTGCTGTGAACACATTGAGACATGTTCACCTGATGGTTGCAAAGCATGATGGGGTACAATTGATTATGGACTCAAGTACGATGCGAATCAAAAGATTAACCTGGAAGGTTATGTTGATTCAGATTGGGCAGGCAGTGCCATCGACAGGAAGAGTACTTCAGGATGTTGCTTCAGTATGGGATCAGGTGTGATCTCTTGGTTTAGCAGGAAGCAATCCTGTGTGGCACTGAGTACAGCTGAAGCAGAGTATGTCGCAGCTTGTTCAGCTAGTTGTGAGGCAGTATGGCTGCAGAAGCTACTGTCTGATATATTTGATCTCCAGTTGGATGCTACTTGTATACATTGTGACAACCAGAGTTGCGTGAAGTCATCAGAGAATCCAGTGTTCCATGACAAGTCGAAGCATATCGAGATCAAGTATCACTATATCAGGGATATGGTGCAGAGAGGAGCAGTGAAGCTCTAGTATGTTGCGACAGAGGAAAAGATAGCTGATGTATTGACGAAGCCATTGGCTAGGCTGAAGTTCGAGTACTTCAGAGAGAGACTTGGTGTTCTCCAGATCAAG
>LPNX011021427.1:564229-610514 GCA_001517045.1 Pseudotsuga menziesii | reverse complement strand
GGACTAGAAGACTACTGCTGTCGGGAGTGCATCTTACTGTTTTGGGGTCTTACATCTTGTGGTGATTCTATCTTTGAGGAAGTTGCGGGGTTTTCTCCAATCAAAACTCTTTGTGTCTCTTGTCTCTTGTGATGTGCTTATGTTTTATTGCTGTGCTTGTTATTCTCTCAGTGAAAAGATCCTAACATAATGCTAGCTTAAATGTTGAAAAACTAACACGTAGCAGCGAGGTTTTAGTTCACTCCTTTCTTCTTGAGGGAAGATTGCCTGTATGGTTGTAGCTGTAAGTATACCAGATCTCCTACCTCGAAGCTTCTCTCAACCCTGTGTCTGTCTGCGTATAGTTTCTGCTGATTCTGTGCTGCCTCTAAGTTCTCCCTCAGGACCTTAAGGATATCCTGAATCTAGTCTAGCATATGAAATCTTAACACTCCTTCTCTTCCTGCGCCTGCTGCTGCTGCTCCTCCTCCTCTGACCATGCAGGTGCCGTCTCCATGATAGGCAGCTCAATCTCCACCCTCCACTTGGACAACCTCAATATTGTCCAAGGAAATGGCATCCACATTGGGTGCTTTTTCCACCTACTTCATCAACAGTCGAAGATTGTTATGGACATACACCAAGTCATTCAGGCATGAAAATCCAACCTGTAAGAGGGTGATAAAAAAGTTTAATGTCTTGACTCTTGAGGCCCGACGGAAACAATATAATAGAGGATCTTAAATTATAATGAATTTAATTGCTTTGTTCATGTTTTTATCTGGTGCGTTTGTTTGAGTGTATTTTATAAAATACACTCCAATTATGCTCACATCCATAAGAGCTACAGGTTTGGCCAAGGACTCAGATGGCAAATTTTTTTAAATTTGGTGCCCTTGCGCCATGTGTTCTCCATCAAAATCCTACAACAAACAAGAAAGAAAGAGACAGATTACATGATTCAATTTTCAACTTTCAAATAAAATGATAAAACACAAATTAAATTTTAAATATATGAAGTTCTAAATAAATTTTAATTTGTAATCACTTACTTGGCATCAAAACGGTCCTTCCACGGATAATATTGGCATAGCCAAATAGTCCACTAGCCTCCCGATACGTCTCCACCTCATGAGTAATACTCGTGTGAGTCTCAACATCAGGTACCATCCTATTAAGACATGCGATAAGCCCTTCCAGCACCTAGCCATCAAAATCAAATTTACACTTGTAGGGAAAGGCGAGGTTGAGGAAAAGTGTAGCTATATGAATGGGTTGATGGAGCATCCCGGTCCACTGGGTATCAATCAAATCCCATAGCATGATGTGTCTATTGTATCCAAGGGTACCCTTCCCCACATAATAAGATTGAATAGTCTCTTTGGTCCTATCCATGGCCTCATACAAATAGCCCACAGCGGGCTTATAACTGTCAACTAATCTCAGAACCTTTACCAAAGGTTCATTGATTGAGCACACTTCCTCCACTCCTATCCAAAAGGAGTCGGTGTACACCAATCTAGGATGCCTCTTCCATCCTCTCTTTTTCTATCTATGTAATCACGCCTCTCATCACAAACAAGCATTTGCTTCATCTCAAACTGAACTCGAAGCAAAGAGTGAAGAGAAATAAAGTTCGTGGCAAACTGTGTGATTCCAGGACGCATCAACTCCCTGTTTCTCGTGCACCTCGTCATGAGGCTAAGAACAAAAGCATGGTTATATATGAATTTGGTGACACTCGTAGCCTGATCAACAACGTACTTGATGAAGGGAATTTTTCCCACATCCTCCAACATCAACTCAATACAATGTGCAGCGCATGGAGTCCAAAACAGGGAGGGGTGCATATCCATACGAAATCTACCAGCAACCACATGAATAGTTGCGTTATTTGTTATGATCTGCACCACATTGTGCAAACTGATCTCCTAGAGGACCCCATCCATCAACTCACATAATGATGCTGCTTCTTTTACCTGTGCTGATGCATCAATGAATTTGATAAACATGGTACCTTTAGGGCAATGTAACATGAAATTGAGAAGGGTCCTACCGTTTGCATCTATCCAACCATTGGACACGACTGTGCATCCAGAGGTCTCCCGTGACTGTTTGAACACCTCCAATCTAGTGTTGATGTCCTTATTCTCTGGTTGAAGAATTGGCCCCCGAATCTCCTCATATGTAGGGCACTTGTACTCTAGGCCAACAATAACAATGGCATCACACATTGATTGAAAAAAATGATTGTTTTTTGTGAGGCTAAGAGGCAAGTCATTCCAGAAAAGCATCCTCCCCATAAGCCTATCTGCTTCTTCCTTATTTTTTTTAACCATCGGCCTAATGGAAGGTTGTGCACCACTTCTGGGACGTGGAACAAAGAAAGATGAGGATGCCCCCTCGTGGCAGGTGAATCCATGGCCGTGGAGCCTCAACCAGTACAACTACCCTCAGTGGGATGATCATGACCATATGTCCCTGTCCCTGAAGTCCTAACCACAAACTGGTTGCAAGTATGGCTCTATTTGCAATTGACTCTTCCCTTTTTCTACCCTTCGAGTGAATTGCATCATGGACAATTCTCTTAATCTCGGGGGTAACTACACTACAAAACCCCACATCATGGCCAGGGAGTTTTTCCAAATGGTACTTCAACTTGGTAATGCCTCCTGTCATATGTTGCCTTTTGAAAAGTTTCTTAGAAAGTGTTTGTCCACCTAGACTTGCCTTGGGGTGGACAAGGACACTTTAAATGTGTGACTCCTAGTCAATTTGCATTTAATGAAGTGAGAGGTACTTCATGTTTTTAAAGTGACTTTATTAAAAAGGCCAAGTCATGGTTTTCCTAAGTTCATATTTAAATAAAGTTAAGTGAGTGATTAAATTAAAAGGGGTTGTTATAACTTTATTAAATGACATGAGGTGCACTAAATGTCATTTAATTAATATTTAATGGAGCATTTAATGTGAACCCTTCATTTAATCTAATCTTGACCATTAGATTGAAAGAAGTTACCATAATCAAAGAGGGCTAGGGCAAGGCAAATCTCATTCATTGTGATAATTTCCAAAAGAGATTTTTGGAGAGAGAGGAAGAAAAGAGAAAGAGAGGGTTTGAAGAGTTTTTCAAAACCAGGAGAGATAAATTAATTTTCAGCACACATATCGAGAAGACAAACTTGGCACAAAAATTGATGAGTGATTCAACCAGATAGGGCATGAATTTCGAGGCTGCACAAAATTCGGGGACCGTACAATAGTACGGACAGTAAACGTTTTTTGAGGTACTTGCACATAATTCGAGGGTCGTACATCAGTATGGACTGGCGTGAATTTTGAGGTTTTCTGCACAGTTTTTGAGGACCGTACAACTGTACGGAATTGGCATAGTTTTCGAGGTGTACGACTGTCAGACTGTACAGTACGGATTGTATAGATTACGAGGCAGTCAAATCAGGCACAGGAATCGAGGTGAAAGTACATAATTTAATTTTGTCTGTACAACTTGTTTTCCAAGATGAAATTGGCACAAAAATTGAGGAAAAATTCAGCAGTAAAGGGTTCCGTTTTCGAGAAGAAAATTCGATAAGTATTGTTGTTTGATTTCTGTATTTTACTGAAGAAATAATAAGTCTCTCTCTCTCAGAAACAAGTTTTCCCTTGGGGGTTTTATCCTGGACTATTGGTAAAAAACAACTGTGTTATTTTTCATGTATGTTTGGTTGTCTGAAAATTTCTGAGTTTGAAATTTTGGTTGAAAAGAAAAATTTCTGAATTGTTTAATTTTGGAAAAAGAACTTCATGTGTTTTAGTTTCAGTCAACTTTTGTTTAAAATTTGTGCATAGAGGGCTTGGGCATTAAACTATGCAGAGAAACCAAAAGGCTTGAAACTGGGTTGGGGTTCTTGGAAAACTTTCATGGTATCAGAGCACATTAAAAAATTCAGAATTTGAATATTAAAAAAACAGGGGTTTGGAGAGAAGTGATTCTTGAACTGCTTGCTTGAAGTTATAGGTTGTAGCCATGGTGTTTGGTCTTAGAGTTGAAGTCAAGTTAGACGGGGTTGCAAATTTTAGCCCATGGAAGGCTATAATTAGTTTGATACTTGAAGAAAATGAACTATGGGATATAGTTCACAATACAAATACTAATCCTGTAGTAGTACCTGTTGATGCAGTTGATAAAGCTGCTTTCACGAAGAGAGATGTGAAGGCAAGGAGGGTTATACTTGATGCTGTGAAGGATCATGTAATCCCTCACATATCAACAAAAGATCATGCATTTAAGATGTGGACAACCTTAACCAATATTTACCAGAGTTCGAATGAAAATATAGGAAGATGGTGTTGAGGGAGATGTTGAAGAATGTTCACATGAGCAAAGGGGAGGGCATGGTTTCATATCTTACCAAGATCACACATGTAAGAGATGAGCTTGCAGCTGTAGGTGAGGTGATAGGGAATGGTGAGATGGTGTGTACAACATTGAATGGTGTGACTTAGCAGTGGACCGTGTTTGTGCAGACTATCATTGGTAGGGAGAACATGCTCACATGGGATCGATTGTGGGATGATCTTACATAGGAGGAGACACATAGAGGATACTTACAGGGAAGTTCATCACATCACAGGGATGATGAGGAGAATGTTGCATTAGGAGCGAAGGGCAAGAAGAAGAAGAAGTTCAGGAAGGGTTCGAAGGATGGAGCCAAACATCATGATGGGGAGAAGAAGGACATGAGCAAAGTGAAATGCTTTGCATGTCAGAAGATGGGACACTATGTTGGACAGTGTCCAAACAAGAAGAAGAAAAAACAATAGACACTATGCTAAGAAGTTGAAGAATGTTCACATGAGCAAAGGGGAGGGCATGGTTTCATATCTTACCAAGATCACACATGTAAGAGATGAGCTTCCAGCTGTAGGTGAGGTGATAGGGAATGGTGAGATGGTGTGCACAACATTAAATGGTGTGACTCAGCAATGGACCGTGTTTGTGAAGACTATCATTGGTAGGGAGAACATGCCCACATGGGATCGATTGTGGGATGATCTTACATAGGAGGAGACACAGAGAGGATACTTACAGGGCAGTTCATCACATCACAGGTTTGATGAGGAGAATGCTGCATTAGCAGCGAAGGGCAAGAAGAAGAAGAAGTTCAGGAAGGGTTCGAAGGATGGAGCCAAACATCATGATGGGGAGAAGAAGGACATGAGCAAAGTGAAATGCTTTGCATGTTAGAAGATGGGACACTATGCTGGATAGTGTCCAAACAAGAATAAGAAAAAACAATAGACAGCAGCTTCAGCAGAGATTGATGAGTTTGCTGCGAGGTTTGAGAGAGACTTTTCTCTTTTTGCAGGTGTTAGTGTTGAGAGAGCATCTTCTATCACCAACATGGATTTTCAGGACCACATGGAGCATTCCATGATTGTTGGACATTCGTTGAGTGCTGCCACTACTTCCTCCACTTGGTACATTGATAGTGGAGCTTCCAGTCACATGACAGGTGATCGCGACATGTTCATTGATATCTCCGAGACGGAGTTGGAGTTGGAGGTTGTATTGGGAGATGACACAGTGGTGAGAGCAGTTGGGCATGGGACTGTCCGTTTTAAGAGGGAGTCCATGCAGCGTATGTTTCTAAGGGATGTGTTGTATGTCCTTGGGCTGAAGAAGAACCTTGTTTCAGTTTCCATGATTGAGGACAGAGGCTTTGGTGTATATGTCCTTGATGGAAAAGTTCACATCTTTCCCAAGGCAGTAGGTCCATTTGATTCACGTGTGATTGGAGTCAGATGCGGGAAACTGTACAAGCTTCTCTTCCAGCCACATGATGCACTGTGACACAGTATGAGCAGTAGTGAGTTGTGTGAGTTATGGCACAGGAGGATGGCCCATCTTCACCATCCAGCTTTGAGGATGCTGAGAGATATGACGACACGTATGACAGAGTTCAGCATAGAGTCGAGTGGTGTTTGTAGAGGGTGTGCTTTGGGAAAGTACACCAAAACTGCTTTTCCAAGCAGTGATTCTAGATCAGAGGGAGTGCTTCAGTTGATACATTCAGATTTGTGTGGTCCCATGTCATCTACCTTTTTGATAGGATATGAGTATTATGTCACATTCATTGATGACTTTTCCAGGAAGACTTGGATCTATTTCCTTAGAAGCAAGAGATCAGAGGAAGTCTTGCTTCGGTTCCAAGAGTTCAAAGCTATTGTGGAGAACCAGACAGGAAAGAAGATCAAGGTACTTCGATTAGAAGGTGGGGGTCAGTATACTTCCCATGCTTTCGATGAGTATTGTCGGTAGGAGGGGAACAAGAGGCAGTTGACAGTTCCTTACACTCCACAACAGAATGGGGTGGCTGAAAGGAAGAATCGATTGATAGTGGGTGTAGCTAGAGCCATGTTGCATGATCAGACTCTTCCTTTCTTTCTATGGGTAGAGGCCTGTAGCACTGCTGTTTATGTTTTGAACAGAAGTCCGCACCGTGCCTTGGGGTGCAAAACTCCTAAGGAGATGTTTATAGGGAAAGTGCCTGAGATAGGTCACTTTCGGATTTTTGGTTGCCTTACATACTCTCATGTCCCTTTTGAGAAGAGGACAAAGTTGGAGGCTACAGGTGACTGGGGTATCTTTGTTGGTTATGACGAGACATCGAAGGCTTTTCACATATACCTTACTATGCCGAGGAAAGTTTTGGTGAGAAGAGAGGTGAAGTTTGAGGAGGAGAAAGCCTTTAGGAGGTCTCTAGATTCTGAGATGGAGGAGCAACATAGTATTCCACAGGTAACAGTTCAGAGTTCGGTGAGTCAGAGTATAGGGTCACCGGTTTCAGGTGTGACTGGGTCACAGGTTACAGGTTCATCGGTTTCAGGGGCTCAGTCCACAAGGACTTTTGGTACAGGGACAGGTTCACGGATAACAGGTTCACAGGTTACACCTTCAGCTGATTCGAGTTTTCTTGGTACAGGTTTAGGTTCACTAGGGACAGGTTGTCAAGTTGTTGGTACTTCTTCAGGGAGACAGGTGTTTGATGAGGAGGTAGAGGAGAGTTTGAGACAGGATGCTTCCTCCAGGAAGAGAAAGCCAAGTTGGCTTAAGGAGTTGATGAAGGAAGCAGAGGAGTCAGTTGGACCACCCAAGCGGGAGGTTAGAGAGAGCAGGGCACTTGAGAGATTTTCCAGCTATATGGCACAGGTGACTAGCTTGCGTGACACCGTTCCTACCACTTATGAGGAGGCTTCCGTACACCAGGTTTGGAGAGATGCCATGATGGAAGAGTACAATTCCATCATGAAGAATGGGGTGTGGGAAGTGGTTCCGAGATCAAAGGGGAATTTAGTTGTGGCTTCCAAGTGGCTTTACAAGATAAAGCATGCTGCGGATGGCGGTATTTAGAAGTTCAAAGCTCATTTTGTTGCATGTGGGTTCTCACAGGTAGAGGGAGTTGATTATGATGAGACCTTTGCGCCAGTTTCTAGATTTTCTTCGATTATAGCAGTGATCTCTGTTGTGGCAGAGATGGGTTGGAGGATCCATCGGATCGATGTGAAGATCACTTTTCTTAACGGTTTTCTGCAGGAGGAGGTGTATCTGGAGCAGCTACAGGGCTTTGAGGTGTATGAGAGAGATTCTCATGTTTGCAAGCTGAAAAAGGCCTTGTATGGTCTGAAGCAAAGCCTTTGGGCTTGGTATTCTAGAATCGATTCCTACTTGCTTTGATTGGGTTTCAGAAGAGTGAAGCGGATCCCAACCTATACTACATTGTGGTTGGTGGTGTTCCACTTATTCTTCTGCTATATGTTGATGACTTGTTCATTACTGGGGGAGAGCACTTGATTGATGCTTGCAAGAAGGATCTTGATTCAGAGTTCGTGATGACTGACCTTGGGTTGATGCACTATTATTTGGGGATGGAGGTTTGGAAGGAGGATGGACATGTTTTTTTGAGGCAAGGAAAATATGCTGCAGATGTTCTGAAGAGATTTCAGATCACTGATTGCAGACCTATGTCTACACCCATGATCACCAACTAGACGAAGCTTCATGCTTTTGAGGGAGAGTTGGTGGACCCTACTCTATATCGTCAGCTTATTGGTTCGTTGATGTATATGGTCAACACCAGACCAGATATGAGCTTTGCAGTGAGCACTCTCAGTCAGTTCATGGTGGAGCCCAGGAGAGTGCATTGGATTGCTGCAAAACACATATTGAGATATCTTGCAGGTACAATTGATTATGGATTGGATTATTGGAGATCTGGTGGAGTGGGATTGGTTGGCTTTACAGATTCAGATTGGGCAGGTAATGTTTTAGACCGGAAGGGCACTTTTAGTTGTTGCTTCAGCTTGGGTTCGACAGTTGTGTCGTGGTTCAGCAAGAAGCAAAAGTCCGTGGCATTGAGTTCTGCTGAGGCTGGGTATATGGCATCCAGTCAGGCTAGTGGTGAGGCTTTGTGGCTTCACAAGCTGATGGTTGACTTATTTGATCAGGAGCCGAGTCCTATAGTTATGCATTGTGATAATCATAGTTGCATCAAGCTCTCTGAGAATCCAGTATTTCATGACAGGTCGAAGCATATAGAGATAAGATATAACTTCATCAGAGACTATGTTCAAAGAGGGGCTGTTTAGTTGCAGTATGTTTCTATAGATGAGCAAGTGGTTGACATTCTCACAAAGGCTTTGGGTATAGGGAAGCATGTCTACTTCAGAGATAAGTTGGGAGTGGTGAAAAACACCTTCCTTGGTAAGAGGGAGTGTTGAAAAGTTACCTAAGAAGTGTTTGGTCACCAAGACTTGCCTTGGGGTGGACAAGGACACTTTAATTTGTGACTCCTAGTCAATTTGCATTTAATGAAGTGAGAGGCACTTTATGTTTTTAAAGCGACTTTATTAAAAAGGCTAAGTCATGGTTTTCCTAAGTTCATATTTAAATAAAGTTAAGTGAGTGATTAAATTAAAAGGGGTTGTTCTAACTTTATTAAATGACATGAGGTGCACTAAATGTCATTTAAGTAATATTTAATGGAGCATTTAATGTGAACCCTTCATCTAATCTATTCTTGACCATTAGATTGAAAGAGGAAGTTACCATGATAAAAAAGGGCTAGGGCAAGGCAAATCTCATTCATTGTGATCATTTCCAAAAGAGATTTTTGGAGAAAGAGGAAGAAAAGAGAAAGAGAGGATTTGAAGAGTTTTTCAAAACCATGAGAGAAATTAATTTTCAGCACACATCGAGAAGATAAACTGAGCACAAAAATGGATGAGTGATTCCAACAGATAGAGCACGAATTTTGAGTCTGCACAGAATTCGAGGATTGTACAACAATACAGACATGGCACGTTTTTCGAGGTACCTACACAAAATTCGAGGGTCGTACAATAGTACGGATTGGCATGAATTCGAGGTTCTCTGCATAGTTTTTGAGGACCGTACAACTGTACGGAATTGGCATAGTTTTCGAGGTGTACGGCTATAAGACCGTATAGTACTGATTGCACAGATTTCGAGGCAGTCAAATCAGGCACAAAAACCAAGGTGAAAGTACAAAATTTAATTATGTCCGTACAGCACGTTTTCCAAGGTGAAATTGGCACAAAAACCGAGGAAAAATTCAGCATTAAAGGGTTCCGTTTTCGAGAAGAAAATTCGATGAGTATTGTTGTTTGATTTTTGTATTTTACTGAAGAAATAATAAATCTCTCTCAGAAACAGGTTTTGCCTTAGGGGTTTTATCCTGGACCATTGGTAAAAAACAAATGTGTTATTTTTCATGTGTGTTTGGTTGTCTGAAAATTTCTGAGTTTGAAATTTTGGTTGAAAAGAAAAATTTCTGAATTGTTTAATTTTGGAAAAAGAACTTCATGTATATGATCTTAATTTAAAATCTAACAAATTAAGTGCTTAAGATTTGTTGCTATCCTTAAGAAGCAAACAAAGACCTCGAGAAAGCAACTTTCTAGCTCATTTTCTCAATTACTTTTGCTTCATTTTTACTTAGAAAATTTTTGGTAATTTTTTGTATATTTTCCCAAAGCACTCTTAAAGTGTTTTGGGCATATTCCACTAAAGTTTGCTTGCTGTTTTTGTAGGTTTAACGAAAAAAGAGGAGGAAGCTCTGGCGAAATTTCAAAAAATTGAACCAAAAGAAGTCTAATGGAGCTCCCTTTTACATAATTTTTTTTATGGATTTGTAAGCCTTTGGATCCAAATTATAAGGACCAAAATGCACTTCTTCAAGATTGTAATTATCATTAATAAACTTTTGAGTAGGTTCCTAAGAGTCCACTCCCTATCCCCCCCCTAGGGGATCTGCGTCGGTGTGATATTTTTCATGTTTTGATTTTTTTGGTAGTTTAGCTTTACTTTTCTTGTTTAGTTGTTTATTTTGCTTTATCATTTTCGAGAAAAAAATACTAACCCCACGTAGTCTCGAGTTACCTGAAAGGGGAAAGAGATTCGTGGTAGGAATACCAAAAAATTAATTTCCTTTTTGTTATTTCTTTTAGCATTTTAAAATTGACTCGGTTTTGCTCTCTTGAGTATCTCGAAAGGGGAAAGGGATTCTCAGTCATGAGTGGTTTGCTAATAAACATCACATTTAGTTTTTATAAAATAAGCCAAGGCCTTGCTTTCCATATGCTCCGAGCCGTTGCAACTTTGTGTGATTAGTTTGGTTGCTTTAGAAAGGAAGTTTGGTGACTAGATTAATATGAAAATCCATACAAATTACTTTCTTGAGAATTCGGGAGGCCGCAGAGGGTGACTACCATAGAGTCAGGGGGCTACTCCAAGCAGGTTATGCCTCGCCCCGTTGGACACTTGGTAAAACCGCTCTAGCACTCAATTTAAGGGAAATTGACTTGTGGGGCCAGACCCCAATTTACCCACTCCTTAATTAACTCATTAATATTCTTAAAACTTACCAATGAGACACTACAATACTTTCACTGAGACCACATTAGCACGCCTTACATACAAGCACTCCATATTCATCGGCACTGGTCTATGTATTTTCACGATTAAATCAATTTTTCCATAATGTCGTGAATGGTGTTTGGTTTATTAAAGTTCTTGTTGTAATTTACTTTGCAGATAACTTGTTGCTAAGATTTTGAATCCATTTCACATTTAACTCCTAGAATCTTTTTCTTTTTAGAATAAAAACCATAGATTTCTTTGTACTAGGGACCACCCCCTTTGGCTTCGCTAGGAGTTGGTCTAGACGGTGGAGTTGAGTATCAGGTGACAACACTTGGCTCTAGCTTGCCCCCGAGGTCGCACCCAGTGGCTTGAATATTTTTGCCACGTGATTGAAGGTGCGAATTAGGCGGCAACAAGGACCAAGCATCGGGGGCAACCGACCAGAGAGGTCAAGGATTCATAACCCAACTCACCTAAGCTCAGGAACCAACACCAATGGGTTCTCCTGGCCCAGAAGGATCAAGGCTACGACAAGTTTTGTTGCACAACTCAGAGCCGAGACACAAAACAACATGCGGTCTGTCATCATAAATTTAAGTGGGGGAAAAAGGTGTCCTCAATCTCACAAGTCAAAGTTCAAGTCTGGGGTAGATGTAAAAAATGGAAGATACGAATGGGTGGAGGAAGTGAAAAATGGTGCCAACATAGCAAGATAGAATACGTTTATTCAAGGTAGGAAAATACAACTGAGCATACACAATACCCTTATATAAAAGGCTGCCCAGTCACTCATAATATAAGTCACTCAAACCAATATAATACCACAGTAAGCTAATCAATGTCAAGTCATAGCTACTAAAATGAACAATAGAGACAACATAAATCCAAATACCACTTGTATACCTGCTCAACCATGTACATGTCTCTGTCTGAAGTGCCACTTTACCACATGTGTACCCTCTGTTTCTCTGCTCAAATGGACTATGTCACTAGCCAGGTCATCTCAATGGACTAGGAAACCTAAGCCATGGCAAAGGAGTGGTCTGCAACTAGTGCTGAATAAGGGGCTGAATATGGCTCATGCTGATGATCAATCTATGCTGTATCCCAATATGTAAGACTGGCCCAGAAAAAAAAATCCATTTGGTGCATCATAGTAGCCCAGCTACAATGTATGTGATGATAACAAGTACAAACTGTCTAAAGGCAGCAAAGGAAGCGAGCAGTCACCCCCAAACTTGGATCACAAGAAGCCTCTAAGTAATTTTTCCAATGGACCAAAATGAGCAGTTGATGGAAACCAACAAGAGACATAATAGATATGAAGAGCTTTTGCTTGGAGAATGTTTCCAATAAGTGAGTTTTCCAGCCGGAGGAAGGTCTCTAAACATCCAAGTTTGTATTTCATGTTGAAGTCTTTGAAACACCATTCCTAGATGAAGGAGACATAAATGTTGATTCTCAAGGGTACTCCCAGGTAATGAGCAATGTCACCATCCCTTATATGATGCCAAAGCTGCCTCAACCATGCTGGTCTATTTTCAGCGCCATCCAACCAAAAGTTGGATTCAGAATCACTTACTACCACCCCATCTGCAGTACAGAATATATCCAAACAGTCCAATGCTTCATCAACTGAATTCTGGGAATGTTTGATGCAAAGGAGAGAATCATCAACAAAGTGATTATTAATCACTTTGCCTCCCCTGGAATAGAGACCCCTACCAGATAGAATTACTCTGCAGAAATCCATCAGACAAGGAAGCTGTCTGGATCGTTATTTATATGTACTGTCTGTTGATGCCCTGGGGTACCTACGTGATGCTGCTAGAGTTCAAGGATCATAAGATCTTGATCCGATGAACCAGATCTCTTTATATTTCATTCGTTTTGTAGTTGTGCTACCTACTTGACCTACTTCATATTAATAACACTATTATTCTATACTTATCTTATAGCGACTTTCATTACATATTAAAGTCACTTATTTAAACTTGGACTTCTAGAACTGGAGGAGTAATAGTCTAAAGCATATCTATCCAGAACTATGCATTTATCCAATTCCATATTATATTTAGGTTTATCCCCAAATGGCCTTTGCTTTAACCATTTTGCCTATTTGAGCTTGCCTGAAAGCAATTTACCGTTCCTTAAATCTTGCTTACTTTACTTCCTTTTGCTTCTGTTGGTATACATTTTGTAGAAGTCCATCTAAGAAACCTGCAAATATTTAGGAGACATGGATCCTAAATTGATTAGGATGTTCCCTTGGTTTTTGCATGTTAGCAAATGCTATTAGTGCTTGTAAATCTCTATTCTAACATCCATATAAGAGAAATTGTAGGGTTTCTTGTATACTGCTTAAATGTGGTGCTTTAATCCTGCTGCATTTTGAGATAGAAAGATTATATGCATGTTTGTAAAATGCAGGGATGAAGTCGATGATGAGCTTAGCAGGGAGCTTGAATTACAAATTCAAGGAGCTGAAAAGCCATCTTTTTGGAAACTTATTGGCACTCGATTTGTACTTCTTCCATATACACTTGGGAAGGTTTGTCATTCATACTTTATAAAATATATTTGCTACATTTTTGGTTCCATACATCTGGTCTTGATACTTAGTTGCACTCTCTTTACTTTCAAAAAGAAAGAGACTAACTCTTCGGTTTCCATTATTCCGCCCTAATAACTAGTTGCATTTCCTTTACGTTTTTTTGCAGTTTCCCTAAGGAATAGCCTATAAGAGAAATTATTTCAGACATAGAACATACGAAACAGCATAACCTGCTGGAGAAATTCAAAAATATGGATTCATCTCAAAGAATCTGAAAGAAGAGTTTGAATAGATTTAAGTAAGAAAAGCTACTGATTAACCCAATCTATAGTAGAGAAGGGAATAATTAAAATTGTTAAAGGTTTTTTTTGTCTAGCAGAATTGGTAACTAAGCCGGGCTCATACCTGCGTGACATGGGGTTGATTCTGATCTTCATCCACTATCACTTCCAGGCGTACTCCGATGTCCCATACACGACAGACAAGGTTATTCGAGGTTTGGATCCGCGATGTTGCAAGGAGTGCCTTAACAGTGCACCCTATCGCCAACTGGTCTTGCGCTCTGGGGGCTAAATTTGTTAAAGGTTATCTTAAAAGCATTGGAGAAAAACTGGAAAGGACTTTGCTGAGTAGTTCATGCTCCCACCACTCAACTTGCTTGAAAGCATGCTCATAGCCAAAAATATTAGGTGCAAGATATTTTTACTGTAAAGGGAAATTAAACTATTATTGGGTTAGGTACAACATATATTATGGTGGGTTTGGAAATGGGTCAAGAGTCTTGAGGTCATGTTTTATATCTCATTGACAACCTTTATGCTATTAGATTATGACATCAAGATGTTTCTACTCCACACTATGAATCATGTGAATCAGTTAGTATCTCATCAAAGAAGCATTTAAGATTCTCATGGTGATTTAAGGTCATTTCTGATGCAAGTCACTCTTTTCGACCGATGTAAAAAACATGAAACAGTTAGTATGCCTTACATCGACATAAAAGAGCTTCAAGATGACTGAAGGCCTTTTTGATGCAATTCACTCACTTTTCCAATTTATATTAGGAAGAAGAATCATCCTAAATTAAAAGTAGAAGCATCCCCATTGAATTTACCTCGACTTCTCCTTTTCTATGTTAAAGGATTCTGTGTTCCAAATTCCTCTGTCATACTGACTGATCATCCACTTGTTTCCTTTTTCTAATAAAAAGGGCTAACAAAAAGGAGGTCATAATCAAAGTACCTCATTCCCAAAGCACGCATACATTTGCACCCTGAGAAACATGTCTGATAGTCTTTGCTTTGTGACAAACGACACAAACCGCCATCCAATAGGAGTGATTGATGAAGTCCATTGTTTACAACTAAGCCTTGGTGGAGCACCTCAATCTTTAAAAGACAAGAAGTCTTTCTATATATCTTAACACCTTCTAGTCCATTGGGCTTTAATGTCTTGTATGTGTTGATGTTTTGTAGCTCAGACAGGAACTTCCGCATACGCTAGGTGTCAAACATGTGTGAAGTCGTCCAAGTTAATTTATTTTGCAATTCACTTTAGTATTAATGTGAATGCCTTGTAATTAGTTGTTGAGTATAAGAAAGTGCATTTTTTAATGCATTGGTGATTTAGACTAATCTCAACCATCAATTTCATTGAGAGATTAGGGTTTTTGTATATTAGGTCTTTAGCGAAAGTATAAAAGAAGGTCAAAGTAGAGAGTAAAGGCACATTCATTCATCTTTCCTGAAAACAGTTTTCTTTGAGGTGAAGAAAGAGGCCAAGCAAGAGTGAAAAGCAGGGAAACCGTGAGAAGATCGATTTGCAGGGTCAATAGATCGAAGAAGTCAGTCCCAACAGCGTTTCCATACTGTTGTACGGAATTTCATACAACTGTACGGACATATCTGTACGGATCTGCACAACCATACGGACAGGGCCATACATGCCATATAGTCATATGGATAGGCAAGGGGCAGCAAGATCTCAAATCTGTTTGCTTTTTTAGAAAAACCTGATTTTGAGGTGCCCTTGTAAGTTTCAAGCATTAATGATAAACTGATTTGAAGGACAGATTTCCTGTGTGCTTGTTTCTGTTGTTTGTGTTTTTCAGCCATCAATGTGATTGATGCATGCCTAGATTTTTAATTCTGTTTTTGAGTAAATTTCAGATATGATTTATTTATTAAAGAGGCATAGGGAAGTAGTCACCTAGGTCTTGGCAAATTTAACAAGGTATCAAATCTTCTCTCTAATTGAGAGTCTCCAGGGTTTACAGTGGGTAGATCAGTTGCAATGGGAAAAGTACCAGCAATGAGGGCTTCATTCTTTTGTTTTTCAAATTTGGAGTTTGTGCTTTAGATCTTGTTGTCCGCCGATTGCACACCAGCAGCAGAAATCTTCTGAAAGCTGTCTCCTCACTTGAGAAAGTGGGAGAGGTGTGACCTTGGGGGCAAGCACAGAGCTAGGTACTGTCACCTACTCCTAGCTCCTCCGTTTAGGCTAACTCTTAACGAAGCCAAGGGGGGGTAGTCCCTAACAAAGAGTTTCTATGGCTCAATGTAGTTGAAGTGTTTTAATTGGTTACAGATGCGGATGAGTGTTGTTTAGGAGTTATTGTGATTAAATGTGTTTGTTTATTATGAAGTTGACACATAAAACAAAGCAATCCATGTTGCTAGCAAGAGATTAAAAAGATAAACAATATATCCAGACTTTACAAATATGCATTCATAGATAGTAATTTAAAAGGCCAAAGACAATTGATCCAAATATAATAATTATGCAAAGATTTAAAAACCAGTGCCTTATGGAGTCAGAATACAGTAATGCGTAAAAGAAATTAAGATCAAGTCTTGAAATAGAGCTAGTGAATATTAAGTTGTGTGAGTACTCTTGGTATATTTTTAAGGATTTTAAGTGATCTTGCTTTATGGTGTCAACGAAGGTTTGTCAAAAGCCAGAAGAATATTCCAAATTTAATCTGTTGAAGGCGTGACGGCCCACCCAGTATCCCAGGTTGGTATCGGGAAGATTGACTAACTAGCTGAGAAGCTTAGACAACGGGGGTTCCGGTGCCTCTACTAAGAAGAACTTAGGAAATTCCCTACAACGCCGGTGCGTTGGTTGTGGGTTTAAATTTTATTACGTTTTTCTTGCAAGATTAGATATCCAATCCCATTTCTGGGTACTCCGATTTTGAAGTCGGTCAGAGCATACTCCGGCAAGGAGAAAACGAAGTTAATTAATTATGGGGGTGTGAGTTGCGGATTTTATTAAACAGATTATTTAAGACTCTCTGACAGAGAGCGCTCTTGACCCTGTCTTATGACAGTGGTTCATGAGACTTAGTTAATCTAAAATGCCTAATGCAAGGATGTGCAGTTCTAACTATGCTCTCCGATAGAGAGTACTGTTGACTTGTGTTACTGCAAGTTCAAGAGACTTAATTAATTTGTTAAGATTTAAAAGAAACACAAAGATCTAAACTACCCAAGAGTCTCTTTCAGGCTTTTTAGGGCCCTAATCGGGAAAGCAAGGGGGTAAGTAAAACAGTAAAGAAACTATGCATTAGCTAAGTAAATAATCAAAAAAACATTTTTTACTTTATTTTTTGTGAATGGTAGACTAATAAAAAATAAACTACGTTACTTTAATGAAAAAAACCAACTTTTAATGATTATGAAATTATTCTATCCTATTCTACATTTAGCAGTTTATTAAGCAAAAATACAAGCATGACAATGGGACGATACAAGCTTCTCCCAAATGGGGGAAGAGGGGTGTGGGAGCCGTAATCCAACTCGCTCTTTATTAACTTTTTACAATCTTTTGATGTGTTTAGCCTCTTCTTGAATGAGGAAAGGTGAGAAAGGGAAGAAAGAAGAGGGAGGTGATTTGGTCTTTTTTGCTCTCTGCTTGCTCCTTGTTTTTTTAAGGCCCTTGGGCTCTTTTTTACCTGCCTGAAAATGAGAGCTTTGAACACTAACTTGTTATAATGTTTGTTCAAAAAATAAAACTAGATCTATAAACTTAATAAAAAATAAACCGAACTTTTATACCGAAACTGGAGGAAGGTGGGAAGAAGAAGAAGCTACGGAAAAGAGAAGACAAAAGGGGTGAAGAGAGGGCAAAGTAAGGTCAAAAGAAGGCTGAAAAAAAAGTGAAGAGGTGCTACAAAAAGGGCAAAGAAGGCTGCAAAAGAAGAGGAAGAAGGCTGAAAACTAGGGCCCAAAAAGGGTCTGCAAAAAGGGTGAATAGGGCTACAAACTCAGGCAAAAAGAGGGCTGCTAAAAGTAAGGAAAAAGAGGAAAAGAGGGCAGCGAAAGAGGAGAAGAAGGGGCTGCAAAAAGAAATGAAAGAGGGCTGCAAAATCAAGAAAGGACAGTCAACAAGGGCATACGGTTTGGTGAATGATAGATCACTTTAGCCCAAACCTTGCCTTAACCCAAAAATTCAGAAACTTTTACTTTGAAAGATGAATGAAAGCAAAGAGAAAATAGCTAAACCTGTGGATCTTCTTAAGGACACTTGGATCTCTTAAAGCATGCAATTGCCGGAGGTTTGCACTTGACTCCAAGAGAAGAGGATGCAACTGAGCTCGAACTTCTACTTGGTTGGATGGACTGATCTGCACAAAATCAACTCATATACTTGCTAAACAATGGATTAGATCATGTATTGTTCACAAATTGAAATATAAAGAAGCATGAAATATGACTGAATAAACAATGCTTCTTTTCAATTTCTAAAAGTAAAGCAATAAACAACTAACTTGCAAACCACAAATACCTGTTCTTATGTGCTTATAGAAGCCTTCTGAAGCATAGATCTTTAATCAAAATAGACAAGAAAGAGAAGAATTAGAACACAATCACCTCATCCATCCACAATGTCACACCATATGAGCCTCCAAAGCCTTAAATTTATTCCAACGGTTGCATAAAAGCAAGAAGCATTTACAAAGTTTCACCAGAGTTTCTCTACACAAAAATCCACCCACGATAGAGCTGAAAGAGCCTCTATTTATACAATGAGAGAAGACCCAAAACCCTAAAACCAAAAACCCAACCCTAAAGTGCTCGACACACAACTGATAGCTCAAAACCAAAGCTGAAGAATTAAGAGTGAGGGGAGGCCTCCACCTAGGCAAGGCGCCCCCACTTCAAACCTAAAACATCAAAACCCAACCTCCAGACAAGCCACACGTGTGAGGGCGCAACAGTCAAGGAGAGAGGGGCGTGTGCACTGTGAAGGAAGCGTGAGCATGGAGGAGGTGTTAACTAAAGGTGATAGGTGCCAAAACCCTTAGGGTTTGCACCAAGCACTGTTTGTCATTAATTTCTAGCTCTGTAATTATCATCACACCAATCCCGGTCTTCCAAATCATCCAATTCATGAGTTTAGTTGGAGATGACAAGACTGCTAACTGAATATATATTTAATGCTCACTGAATGTTGACTGAAGCTGAGTTCTGTTAACTCCAATCATCATAAATGCCCAATGCCATGTCATTTTGCATTTCATTTCATCGAATTCGGATTAATTTGGAGAGATTTGGATTTTCTCCAAAATAATCATTTTAATTAATTAATCAACTTTTTCCCCAAAAATGACTTTTTTGAGAAAATGTGTTATGTGGCCGAATGATGACTTGAAAGTTGGATCCGACTGGCTGGCTGATCAAGAATGATTTTTGGCTTAAGGTTAGAGCCTTCAATCACTGAATTCAGGTTCCGGATGACTAACTTATTACAAATTGAATTTTTCCATTTAAATTATGAAAAAATTTAATTAAAAACTTAGGAAATATTAAAAAATTAAAAAATAAAAATTTTGACGCGTTTGATAAAACTTTTTAAATTTTTTTTCTGAGGGTCCTAGTGACTTAGGACATGACCATAGTCTATTCTAATAATGTCTAGTAGGTTTAGACATACTTAGTTGGGCTCTAATAACCCCCCAAGGCCCATAATTCAAAATCGGGCATTCCAGCTTTGGAGGAAGCGGGAGAAAACGTCGTCAATTATACTCTGCTATAGGCAAAACATAATTGTCAAGGGCAAAAAACTCCTTGGAATACCTTAGTTGAAATTTTACGTCTTAGGAGACCGAACTAGTCAAAACACCCTACTAGCACATTCTATTGCAAACCCCGCGGGGCCATGGTCATAATTATTCAAACAAAAAGCTGACTAGCCAAAATAGTCTAGACACAAAGGCGGATCATCTGATACACTGGAATCAAACATTTATCATGTTTGTCAATTGGTGGCTCCTCAGCTAATCCAACTATGGTACAAATAAGTGGATAACAGATCTCAGAGATGACATCAGCCAGCTTAAGGTTCGAGGATAGATTGGATAGTGCCCTGAATTACCCAGCATGGTAAGTCAGGGTAACTCTTCTACTAGCAGAGAATGACCTTTGGGATGCCGTCAAAGATGTGGTAGCTTCTCCCATAGATCCACAGCTTTTGGCAGCTCACAAGAAGAAAGAAGTGAAAGCCAAGCGGATGATCATGGATGTTGTGAAAGATCATCTGATCCCACATATTTCTAAGAAGAAAATGACAAAGGAGATGTTTGATGCCTTGGTTAGCCTTTCCCAAAGAGAGAACATTAAGAAGATGATATTGCACAACAAGCTCTGATTTGTTGAGATGACCATATCAGACACCGTCACCAGTTAGCCGATGAAGGTCACACATTCGTGATCAACTTGCAGCAGTTGGGGAAAAGATTGAGGAGAAGGAGTTAGTAAGCAGGGCACTGAGTGGGTTCTTACCGTAATGGGAAACATTTGTCCAAGGTATTTGTGCTTGGGAGAATCGTCCCAGTTGGGAATGACTATGGGATGATTGCATTCAAGCGGAGATTTGGATGGAATCAAAGGTCAGCAGGCAAGGCGGTGATAGTGACCATGTCCTATTTGGTCAAGCGAAGAAGGGCAGAGCTAAAGGGCCCAGTAAGGGTTAGGTAAAGGGTGAGGAGTCAACCTCGTGGCTAGGGAAGGACTTGAGTAAAATCAAGTGCTTCATATGTCATAAGAACGACCATTATGCATCACATTGTCCAGAGATGAAGAAGGGTAAAGGGAAGCAACAACACCAGGTAGCAGCCTCTACTAAAAATCATATGAATGAGTTTGCTTCCAAATTCGAGAAGGATTTCTCAATGGTATCTCGTCTCTCTTCCAACACAGTTCCGAAGAATGCTTGGTATGTAGACAATGGAGAATTGGGGCATATGACATCAGCCCGAGAGTTATTTTCAAGTCTAGAAGAGCACAACCTTGGAGTTTAGGTCGAGCTTGGTGATGATGCCTAGTATCCAATAGCAGGAGTTGGTACCATTCCTTTTCCAACTCCAGTTTGGTAAATATTTAGACATTGATGATGTGTTATTTGTTCCAGGTCTCATGAGGGAATCTTCTTTCGGTTTCAGTCATGAAAGATAAGGGCTTTGCAATAGAGTTTAGAACAAGCAAGTCCTTGTTAGATCGAAGGAGTCTAACCCAAGATCGACTCAGGTGATTGGGGTTAGAGAAGGTCACTTGTATAGGTTACAAGGTGAACCATGCGTTAGTTCATAGTACATAAAACTTTCGCTAGTTATGGCATAAGAGGATGGGGCACCTCTTTCATCGGGCATTACCTATTCGGAGGGATATTGTCACAGGTCTTCCAGAGTTCACCATTGAGCAGCAGGGTGTGTGCAGAGGATGCGTGGTTGGCAAGCATGCCACGACTACTTTTCCAAGCAATGAGTACAAATTTAAGGGGATCCTAGATCTAGTGTACTTGGATGTGTGTGACTGATGCTAGCAACATCAATCATAGGAAGCATGTACTATGTTTCCTTCATTGAGGACTTTTCTCGCAAAACATTGATCTACTTCTTGAAGACCAAGGATGAAGTCTTCAATAGGTTTCAGGAGTTCGAGGCTGTTGTGGAGAACCATTGGACAATGGGTGCGAGTATACCTCCAATGATTTCGAGGATTTTTGCAAGGATGCATGAATCAAGAGGGAGTAAACTGTTCCTTACAACTCACAACAGAATGGGGTTGCAGAGCAGAAGAATTGATCCATCATAGGGGCTGTTAAGGCCTTGATACATGACCAGGATTTGTCGATGTTTCTATGGGCATTAACATGCAATGCAACAATATACATCCATAATAGGTGTCCTCACAAGGTTTCGGTGGACAAGAAACTAGAGGAGGCATTCACTAGTGTGAATCTGGAGGTGAGTCATTTCCATTTCTTTGGCTGTCTAGTTTACATCCATATACCAATGGAGAAGAGGACAAAGTTGGAGCTTTCCAACAAGATGATTTTATTTGTTGGCTACAATGAGAATTCAAAGGATTACAAGTTCTATGTTCTAAGAGAGAGGAAGACAATTGTAAGTAGGAATGTGAAGTTCAAGGAAGACTTTGCATCCAAGAAGTCTCACGAGCCATTACCAATGACAGAGGATGAGGAGCAGGAAGTTTCGAAGGTTGAGCTAGGGTTGGCTTACAGTTCGGAGTAGTAGCCTTCAAATGCAGAGGAGGAGCCACCAACTCCTGCTAGTTATGTTAGGAGACCTTGATGGTTCACTTAGACATCAAGGGATGATCAAGAGCAAGTTGAGGCTCCTAGGAGCACATTTAAGGAGAATAAACTTTCGAAGAAGTTTCCAAACTATATGGCATTAATGAGAAACATCATAGATTTCGAGCCTTCTAGTTTTTAGGAAGCAGCAGACCAACAGGTTTGGAGGGATGCCATGGGGGAAGAGTACACCTCCATCAAGAAGAATGATGTTTGGGACATTGTGCCTAGAGTAGAGGGAAAATTAGTGGTGACTTCCATTATCCATATGGCTCTTCAATATCAAGCATGCGGTAGATGAGAGCATAGAGAAGTACAAGGTGAAGTTCGTGGTGAGAGGTCTCTCCTAAAATAAGGGAGTGGATTACGAGGAGACATTTTCTCTGATCGCCAGGTACACTTCTATTAGAGCAATGATGTCCATAGTCTCCATTATTAGATGGAGGATACATAAGATGGATGTGAAGACAACTTTCCTCAATGGGATAATTGAGGAAGAAGTGTACATTGAGCATCCTTAGGGATTTGAGGTCAATGGGAAGGAATCCCGTGCAAGCTAAAAAATTCCTTGTATGAACTCAAGTAGGCATTGAGAGCATGGTATTCTAGGATCGACGGATACCTATAGAGCATGGGATTCACCAAAGATGAAGCAGATCTCAAGAGGTTGATTTGCTCATTTTGGTGTTGTATGTAGATGACTTGTTTATCGCAAGTTCAGAGAAACTTATTGCAGGGTGCAAGGCAGATATGGTAGCTGAGTTTGAGATGAAGGACATTGGCTTAGTGCATTACTTCTTGGGGTTGGAGGTTTGGCAGAGTCCAAGGGAGATTTTCCTTAGGTAGGGTGTTAGATTTTTACAATTTTATTCAATATCATCTATGATCTTATCTGAGAGAATAACATGCACAACAATAATCACAAGAGACAAATGGCACAGATGTTTTGCTCGGGGAAACCATAAAGGAGAAAACCCTGTAACTTCCTCATAGATAGAATGAGCACCAATAGCAAAAGTAAAGCCCAAAATCTGGAGATGTTCTTTAGTAGCTTCTCTCTCTCCCACTTGTGCGAACTTGTCTTCTCTCTCACTTATGCGAACTTCATAAGTGAGTGGATGAATGGATGAGAGAGGCACCCTCTCTATTTATACTTTATCTTCACTTGACTTTTCCCTCAACTAGACAGGGATGACTTCTCTAGGAGAGTCTAATAACCCAATTACAACTTAACTCCGGGGTCTAATGCCCCATCATACAATGGAGGGTTAACCTTAATGACTTTACATGACTTAAATACAATAATGACTCTCTCGAACGGAGGAACAAACATCTCCGTCAGATTTACAATAGAATACAATATGAAATATACAAGTGAATATCTTCTGAAGTTACAATTACATTAACACTCCCTCTTAACTAGGAAGGTATTCTCTTAACATAGACATCAATAGGCACAAGTCTTCAATGCTAGATCATCATTGTCACTGCTGCTGATGTCCTCATCATCTTGATCAAATGGTGATATCTCTCGAATCTACTCATCATAGGAAGTTCTACAGAGCCAACCCTTTTTCATGTTGGATGTAGGCCTAGCCTCTATGTAGGTCTTTATTTCAATGACTAAGTCAGCAAGTAGGTATAGCTCAAGACTTATTACATTGCCTCTAGAAAACCTGATTGACCATCCCAGGACCATAGTTTTAAAAATCGGAATTGGACTCAGAATCGAAATCGGAATCGGTAATGAATTGGTCATAAATCGGCTGATTTGAATTTAATGAATCGGTTTGCTAAAACATACATCAAATATTTAAATTTTAAAGAAAAACAACATTTTCAAGATTATAATCCATGATTCCAAGGCATTATAGGCAAAATAAGAGTCTGAGTTTTGGGAAGACCTTTTTGTATGGTAACAGTGAGTTTGTTTTAAAGACTTTCATGCCCAGAATTTTGGTGAAAATTGATTAGGGAATTAAACAACCATACAGTCAACAATGATCCCTTTTGCACAGTGTTTGAGGCCCTAATTTGTTTGCAGCAGCACAAGTGCATAGGTTAAAGGACAAGCTATCAGACAATCAGCCCGTGGTTCACAAATAGTTTGAAGTTGAAGTATAAACAGTCTAAGTATGAGGCCTTCTACATAAACAAGAATGGAAGTTGATAAGACTTGTTGACCTTGGAGATCCTCCACAGCAAAAAAAAACCACAGTCCGAGTTTGGAGTTAAGTCTGCAAATATACGTAGACTTGTTCAGGGTCTTGGGCATACACAGTCACAGTTCAAACTCATTTACATCCCAAGCTTGAAGAGTGACATATGCAGAGGTCTGATATGCATTGACTAAGATATGATGATGTTGACAATGCTGAATGAGGGATGATGAACAAGATGACATAGGTGAGTAAGTAGTGTGTATACAGTGGCACATACAATGGTATAATTTTAGTATGAAGTTGTGATGATGCATACTACTGTAGGATGATAATAATATGATGAAGCATGTATACAGTGATGTGTGAAGATGAACAATGTTAAGATCTGTATAAACTTAGGTTAGGGAGTGGGATAGGTTAGGACCTAGGTTAGGGAACGGTTAGTAAACAAATAAAAAACAAAGTAATAGTTTAAAACTTTAAACTTAAAAAAAAAATCAAAAAAATAAAAACAATTGTGATTAATACCAAACCGGATCGGTCAGATTCTAACTCGGCCGGTTGGACTGGTTAGTTACCGAACCAGACCGGTTTGGTTACCAACCGGTCGGTTCGGTAACTAATCGGTCCCCGATCCGGTTTACCAATCGGTTTGACCCAGTTTGGTACCGAATCGGTGAACCGGTCGGTTTCGATTCCGATTCCGATTTTTCCGATTTTTAATACTATGCCCAAGACTGATTATATTTCTCTGCAAAACCTAAAGGAGCATCCTAGGACTGATTATATGCCTCTGCAAAACTTGAAGGATCTCCTAGGACTGATTATATGCCTTTGCAAAATCTGAAGGAGCATCCCAGGACTGATTATATGCCTCTGCAAAACCTAAAGGAGCATTCCATGACTGATTATATGCCTCTGCAAAACTTGAAGGATCTCCCAGGACTGATTATAAGCCTCTGCAAAACCTGAAGGAGCATCCCAGGACTAATTATTTGCCTCTGCAAAACCTAAAGGATCTCTCAGGACTGATTATACGCCTCTGCAAAACTTGAAGCTCCTACTGCCATCTTATCGTCTTCAGATCATCTCATCATCACACATAGCACAACCTAGATGCACACTCCTCAACCATGCTGGAACGACCACAACCCTTACATCTGCACCATAGGAGGACACACCTACCACCATGTGAGAAAGGCTCTCGTGCATCTATGTCTTTCAAACTCATCACCTCCCCTTGGAGGGAACCTCTATCTGAAGTACACCAATCTTCTCTCTTAAGTATTCAAACTTCACTCTGGCTAATGGCTTGGTCAAAACATCGACTATTTGCTCGTCCGTCGCAACATACTTGAGCTTCACTGCTCCTCTGCACCATATCCGTGATATAGTGGTACTTGATCTCAATGTGCTTTGACTTGTCATGGAACACTGGGTTCTCGGACAATTTTACACAACTCTGGTTGTCATAGAAGATACAAGTCGTTTCTAACTAGAGATAAAAAAATCAGACAATAGCTTCCTAAGCTATACTGCCTCACAACTAGCCGAACAAGCTGCAACATACTCTGCTTTGGCTGTACCCAGTGCCACGCAGGATTGCTTCCTGCTAAACCAAGAGATCACACCTGATCCTATATTGAGGCAGCACCTTGAAGTGCTCTTCCTATCTACGACACTGCCAACCCAATTCGAATTAACATAACCCTGCAGGTTAATCTTTTGATTCGAGTCATATATGAGCCCATAATCAACTATACCCTTCAGGTACCTCAATATATGCTTTGCTGCTTGCAGCAACCATGTGAATTTGTCTCGAATCCGTCAGGAACTGCCTCAAAGTGTTCACAGCAAAGCATATTTCTGGTCTCGTGTTTGTTAGGTACATCAATGACCCAATCATGTGACGATACAACGTGGCATCAATTGACTCTGATGAAGCATCACAAAGTAGCTTCAGGTTCGATGCCATGGTTATGGCTATTGCCTTGCAGTCCATCATCCCAAACCTCTTCAGGATATCTACTGTATACTTTCCTTGACCAAGGAAGACTCCATCTGCACTCTGCCGCACCTCCATACCTAGAAAATAATGCATCATGCCCAAGTCCTTCATCTCGACCTCGACAGCTAGCTTCCTCTTTGTATCTGCAATCGACCCATCTTCACCTGTCACAAACAGGTCATCTACATATAGTATGAGTATTACTGGGTTTCCTTTCTCAACCTTGTAGTAAAGGTTGGAGTCTGCTTTACTCTTGGTAAAGCCCAAACTAGTCAGGAAGCTCTCCAACCTGCCGTACCATGTTCTGGGCGCCTACTTCAATCCGTACAAAGCTTTCTTCAATTTGCACACATGAGTCTGCCTATCATGTGTCTTAGATTCGAGTGGTTGTTCCACATACACTTCCTCTTCCACTACACCATTCAAGAATGTTGTCTTGACATCCATCTGGTGTACCTTCCATTTCATCACTGCATCTAGAGCAAGTACTGTTCTGATGGAAGTGTATCTGGCTACGGGTGCAAAACTCTCCTCATAATCTATCCCTTCCTTCTAGGAGAAGCCACGTGCCACAAATCTTGCTTTGTATTTCTCTATGCTGCCATCTGTAGCATACTTGATCTTGTAGATCCACTTGAAGGTCACAACAAACTTCCCTTCTGGTCTCGGGACCACATCCCAGACATCATTCTTCATGATCAACTGGCAGTCCTCAATCACGGCATCCTTCCATTCTTTCTGTTCTTCCGCTTCTTCATAATTGGAAAGTTCCTTGTCAATGATGTCGCACAACAAGGCTACATAACTAGAGTATGGCCTAGGACTCTTGCTTTCTCTGTGCATTCCTTCTGGAGCGCCATATATCTTTGCATCTAGAATTGCCTCTTGTACCCATGCTGGTTTCCTCTTGTGAGAATTCTTCTCACAGGGTGGATCTACAGGTTCTTGAGGCTCTTCAATTTCTCGATCTTCTTCTAGAGTTGCTTCATTCATTGTTATATCTCAAATCCTGGGTATTTTTGGTTCTTCAATGTCTTTAATAGGTAGCTTTTTGGATTTGTTGTATGCTGGGTCTTCGTCAAATGTCACGTCCCTGTTGATATCAATCTTCTTGAACCCTCGAAAGTATATTCTGTAAGCCTTTGAGCTTTCACTATATCCCACAAATATGCCCTTCTTTCCTGAAGGATCTAACTTTGTTCTTTTCTCCTTCAGAACATGTATGTACACAGGGCAGCCAAATATCCTGAGGTGGCTGACTTTTGGTTTCTCGCCGGAGAGAGCTTCTTTTGGTGTCTTGTTGCCCAATATTCTAGGTGGAGTACGATTCTGTACATACACGGCTGTTCTTGTAGCTTCCGCCCATAAATGCATAGGCAAATCTTGATCATGAAGCATTGCTCTTGCTGCTTCCATAATCGTTCTATTCTTCCTTTCTGTAACTCCATTTTGTTGTGGATTGTATGGAGTGGTCAACTCCCTCTTAACCCTTGAATTTCTACATAATTTCTTGAATTCTTCTGATTTGAATTCTCTGCCATTGTTTAATCGAAGGGTCTTGATTTTCTTTTCTGTGTGGTTCTCCATCAAGGATTTGAATTCCTTGAATTTGCTGAATACTTCATCTTTGTTCTTCAAGAAATATATCCATGTGTTTCTAGAAAAATCTTCAATGAAAGAAACATAATATACATACCCACTCAATGAACTAGATGACATTGGACTACATACATCAGAGTGGATGACTTCCAAGACTCCTTTTGCTTTGCTCTCGCTAGTTGGAAATGACTTCTTTATGTTCTTTCCCTTCGCACATCCTTTGCAGATGCCTTCATGCTTTGTCTGGATTTCAGGAAGACCCTTAACTGCTTTGCTTGCAAGTGATAGTGCTCTATAGTGCACATGTGCAAGCCTTCTATGCCATAATTCACTTGGCTTCATGGAGTCATGGACCAAGGCTTGTTCCGGTTGGCCCTTCAGTTTGTATAAGCCTCCCTCTTGCTCTCCAATCACTACTGCATCATCTATGGTCTTTCCTTTTGGCCACATAAGAACTTGGCCATCAATAAATGCAACCCTCATACCTCTTTCATCCAATGCAGATATGGAGAGAAGATTCTTCTTGAGTCCTAGTACATATAGAACATCTTTCATCTTCAAGGATTTTCTAGATTTCAGCTTGTAAGAAGCTTCACCACTTCTTTTTATAGGGTATTGGTAGTCATCCCCAAGTTTCACCTTGGATAGCCTTTGCTTCATCTCCCTCTAGTGTTGTAACTTCCTCACTAATATATTTATCCAAATCCTTTTCTTCAAGGACAAGAGGGATCCTATACTTCCATATGCCCAGAAGTTGTCAGCTCCCTCAAGCTTATCCTCAAGCTTGGTGTGGTGAGTCATTTTGAAATGAGAACCTCAAGTGGAAATAACAGAGATTTTAGGTCTTAACAATTTGAGATGCCCAACCTGGTTCTCAAGATGGTTGGCCTAGGGTTTATCAGAGAAACCCTAGTTTTCCAAAGTAGGAATTTTATACTTCTGATTGGAAAGAAAGATGCACCTCTTCAAGGCGAGTTGTCCAATGTACTCCTCTTTCCAAATAGATGGAGGAAAACCCCAAAAGTTTGATGCCCTAGTTTTCTTCCGGCATTAGTGTTTGGGTCAAAAATGAAAATTCTTCAAACTTGATTCTGCTTCCTCCAAAAGGTGTGCCCTCCTAGGGTGCATTAGCCTAGCTCTCTTTTTCTAATGATCTGTGGAGAGAAGACCTTAAACTAGGAAGCCCTAATTTCCTGCTGCTCCACAATGCCTTCTTTTTAGGTTAGCTCTGATACCATGTTAGAGTTTACACTTTAATTTAATTAGGATATTTAACTGAAAGAATAACAAGCACAACAAAACACAATAGACACAATGATTTTCCTCGGGGAAACCATAAAGGAGAAAACCCCATGACTTCCTCAAAGATAGATTCGTCACTAATACAATATCACAAAATAGAAAACCCAAAAATATGAAGTCTTTTGCATCTCTCTCTCTTTCTCCTCTAGTGAACTTGTCTTCTCTCTTTTGGTTGTGTGAACTTGAGTGAGTGAGTGGTGTGTACAAATGAGAGAGCAAGCTCTCTATTTATACTTTATGTTTGGGTGACCTTTTTCCTAATTAGGTCGGGTTGACTAACTTGATTGGGCCGACCTGTCCTAGGGAGACTCAATAATAGCTTTTACACTTATTTTTTTGGGGTGCTACTGCTTCGACTTACAATGGAGGTTTTACCTCAATGACCTTGCATGACCAAACATAATAATGACAGCCTCGTACAGAGGAAAAACATCTCTGTTGGAGGTACAAGTAAAATACAATAATAATATAAATATAAAATACAAATGAATATCTTCTGAAGTTACATTTACAACAGCATAAAACTTTGGATTTAAGATTCAGGGTCGACTCTATCATTTGACCAAACAATCCGGCAAGGAGCTTTTGAAGTCACACTGCTTCATGAGCTGCCACACACACTGCAATGTACTCAGCCTTTGCTATACTTAATCCCACAAAAGTTTGCTTCTTGCTACACCAGGAAATCATAGTAGACCTGAAACTGAAGCAACACCTAGAGGTGCTCTTCCTATCCAATGCAGTCCTTGCCCAATTAGAATCAGAGTAGCCCTGTAATCTTATGTCAATACTAGAAGCATATCTTAGGCCATATTACTTCGAGCCACGCAAGTATCTCAACACGTGCTTGATAGCTACCCAATGTGTCTATCTCAACTCACTCATGAATTGGCTAAGTGCATTCACTGCAAAGCAAATATCTGGTATGGTATTAACCAGATACATCAATGACTTGATCAACTATCTGTACATGGTGGTATCTACCAAATCTGACTTGGAAGCTGAGTCACTCAACTTCTTCAGATTTGTCACCATAGGTGTAGGCCATGAACTTATAGTCCATCATCCCAAATCTCCTCAGGATATCAATAGTATACTTCCCTTGACTTAGGAAGATCTCATCATGTCTTTGCCACACCTTTAATCCCAGGAAATAATGCATCAAACCAAGGTCCTTCATCTCAAACTCAGAGGCTAGCTTCCTCTTACAACACACAATGAGTTTATCTGCTCTGGTGAGAAACAAATCATCGACACAAAGTACTAGGATCAAAGGCTCCGCATCAACAACTTTATAGTAATGATTGGAATCTACCTCACTCTTGGTCATGCCCAAACTCAGCAAGTATCCGTCATTCTTAGCATACCATGTTCGTGGTGCCTGCTTGAGTCCGTACAAGGCCTTCTTCAGTTTGCACACATGGGACTCCTTCTCATTAATCATGAATCCCTTTGGCTGTTGAATGTAGACCTCTTCCTCGATCAAACCATTGAGGAAGGCAGTCTTTACATCCATTTGATGCAACCTCTATCCCATAGCTAAAGCAAGAGTGATCGTCTTGATGGTTGTGCGCCGTGCAATTGGAGCAAATGTCTCTTCATAATCAATTCCCTATTTGTGAGAGAATATACTTTCCTGCCTTTGGACCATTCACGCCTAGCCAAGTCACACCATCGCATTTGTCTTTAAGCATCACATCCACTGTAACTGCTCCCTCTATCACAGTAGCCATCTTGCTATTTGCACAACCTACTCCCTCTTGGACACTGAATATCAATGAGATTTATAACTTGGTTGACTTCACATCCATCACTTGTCCTTCAGAACAAGTCTCATCATCCTTCTCTTGTAGGCCATATCATATGGTCTTTCCTACTAGTCAAGCATTAATCAATCAAGTCAATGCAATGACAATTTCTTATGGATAATGACATAGTTAACACAATTATGTAAACATTCATGGGAATTTAGCATCTTAGCCAATGCTTCAACACAACACCCATTCATATCCCAAACACACTTGGTGACTGTTTGGATGCCTTCCATCTCCACCAGAACATATGCAATATCCCAAATCCTAATATTTTCTAATTCTATGCAAATTTACTGAAACAGCCGGGCATGCAAACTGCCATGCAAAAATTCCCTACTTTATAGCTAAAATTAGGGTTAGGGTTTTTAGGATAGAATGTAACACTTACCACTGATAAGCTGGCTGGAATGCTCTTGAGAGAATATGCATGCATCAAGAGCTGAATCGGAGATGACCTGGTACCTTTTTCCTCCGGTGATACCCCAGCAGCACGAACCCAAAATCAACTAAGGGTGACGTTTTTAGTGAAGGAGGTGTTCGATGAAGTTGAGAATTTGCAGGATTGATAGTCTTCCCGTGCCGGAGAGAATGCCTGACACATGCGGAAGTTCTGAGGTCTCTAGGCACGCTAGCGAATTGATCTGGAGGTTTAGCTGCTCACGCCCCCCTGATCCTGAAACTGCTGATAACTGCTCAGGATGAGCACAACCGGATCTGATAATCACCGGGTACTGGAGTATGATATCGATGATGAGAATGGTGCCTGGGTTTCGAAGGTAAACTGAGATCTGAAGACCCAGTGAATGATTTGGGCTTTCCAGCTGAAAACCCCTTACGGCTGCACATGTGCCCCTGCAAACAATCTTTGATGGATATTGGATAACTGTGAATAAATTGAAGAGCGGATGGTGAACCTGGATGGATTACCCTGGATGAGACTAGGGCAGATATCTCATTGCCGAAACCCCGTTAGCTGAAGACGCTGTCTCCAACCCCAACTGCTGTGGCCCACGTTGTGTTGCTACTCAAGAGCTCCAAAATCAATAATCATCAAAAAGTAAAGTCTGCATTCACTTTATCTTCCTTTAATAACTTTCAACTGTGAAAACCCTAACTTTTGACCTAATTAGGTCACTTTAATTTCTAATTTGCAGTTGACTTGCATGCATGCGCATGGAGACTTAAATGGATGCATGCATCATTAAATAATGCTTAGATGTCATGCATGTCGGTGGCCTTTGGCTTTGGTGGCCCTCTTTGACCTAATGGTGATATTATATTGATGCCCTAGATTTTTTGTAGATGGCATTAGTCTTCAGTTGATTCCCTAACTGTCAGTAACCACTCGAACCCACAGGAATCACATAGGTTAGCGGTTTTGGTCCTTAATGCCTAATCAGATGAGGACATTACAGTCCTCCCCGCTTGAGATTGCTTGTCCTCAAGCAACTGCAAACTAGGATGCTGCAATACCTGTTCAACTTCCCATGTGGCAGCCTCTGGCGGTAGTTGTTTCCATTGAACCAAGTATTCCCTAATTACCCGGTTCCTGAGTTTCCTTTCTCTAGTCTGTATGATCCTTTCAGGAATCAGTATCAGTAGTCCTTCATCATCTAAAGGAGGTAATTCTGTTGATGGAGCAATGTGTTGCCCAATGGTCTTTTTCAGGTTGGACACATGGAATACATTGTGAATTTTACTTTCCTGTGGTAGTTCTAGTTCATATGCCACCTCTCCTACCTTCCTGATTATTTTGTAGGGTCCATAGAAGCGGGGTTTTAACTTTTCCGCTCCTTTCTTCTTAAGTGAAGACTGTCAGTAAGGTTGGAGCCTTAAGTATACCAAATCTCCTACCTCAAAGCTCCGCTCAACCCTATGTCTGTCTGCATACAACTTCTATTGATTCTGGCCTGTCTGTAAGTTTTTCTTCAAGATTTTAAGAATATTCGGATTGTCCTGTATCCAATCCTTTGCCTTAGGAGCCCTACTGTCTCTAAATGCTAAATCTGCATAGTCCAAGGCCTCGGAGCCATATAATGCCTTAAAAGGTGTCATCTTAATAGACATGTGATAGGCAGTATTGTAGTAGTACTCCCCTAAGTGTAGCCATTTAATCAAGGTTCGCTGCTGCCCTGTTACGTAGTTCCTTAGATATCCTTCAATCCACTTGTTGACAACTTTCAGTTTGTCCATCGCTCTGGGGATATGATAACTCGTGTTGGTAGCCAGTTCGGTCCCCACTAATTTGAATAGTTCCTGCCAGAAGGCACCTGTGAATCTACTATCCCGATCACTGACAATGGTCTTAGGTAACCCGTGCAACTTGAAGACCTCCCTGAAGAATAACTCAACTACTTGAGCTGCAGAGTAATCAGATGATATAGAAAAGAAATGCGCAAACTTGGTCAGTCTATCAACTACGACATATAAACAATCCTGCCCTTGGACCTTGGGCAATCCTGTAATGGAGACACTTTCCCACTTTTGTTCTGGAACTGGTAGTGGCTGAAGCAACCCTCCTGGATGGATGTTCTCAATCTTGTTCTGCTGACATATGCTACATTCTCGTACGTGCTGCATAACTTCCCCTTTGAGGCCCTTCCATGAGAACCTCTCTCGGATCTGTTTGTAGGTCTTCAAGAAACCCTGATGTCCTGATAATGGAGAGTCATGTGCTGCCTGTATGATCTTTTTCCTCAAAGTTGATTCTGGGATGAGGTATATCCTGTTCTTGTAATATATGATGTCATCGACAATCCTGTACCTGTCATCCTGGATTTGTCCATCCAATAATTCGCAAGCGAATTTATTTTTGGAGTATTCTACTAAGAGAAGTGCCCTCCAATTTGTGGATATACTCATGAGAGATAGTGAGGTGGGTCGCCTAGATAATGCATCAGCTACTACATTATTCTTACCTTTTACATACTCGATCTCGAAATCGTAGGCTTGTACTTTGCTGACCCATTTTTGTTGGCGCTCATTCAGTTCCTTCTGCTCCAAGAAATACTTGAGGCTGTTATGATCTGTTTTGATTTTGAACTTATTGCCCACCAGGTACTGTCTGAACTTCGTGAGAGCATGTAAGATGGCTAGCATTTCTTTGTCATATATGGAGTAGTGGCGCTTGTAGTTCTTCAGTTTATGGCTCTCAAATGCAACAGGGTGATGATTTTGCATCAAACTGCTCCTAGCCCTTCCCCTGAAACATCACATTCTACTACAAATGGTTGTGAGAAGTCCGGTAATGCTAAAACTGGACAAGAACTCATAATGACTTTCATCTCCTCGAAAGTTTTTTGTGCTAGTTTTGTCCAGGTGAATGCTCCCTTCTTTGTGAGATCTGTGAGGGGTGTTGCAAATTGGGAGAATCCCTTAACATACCTTCGATAATAAGTGCACATACCTAAGAAGCCTCTCAATTCTCTGACTGTTTTTGGTGCGGGCCAATCTTTGATAGCTTGGATTTTCTCCATGTCAATCTGTACTCCGTTTTCACTGATTATGTGCCTTAGATACAGCATTTCCTTCATGCCAAATTCATACTTGGACATTTTCGCGTAAAGTGAGTGTTCTTCTAGAATGCTCAGTACTTCGTCTAGGTGTTTCAGATGCTCCTCCCATGTTTTGCTGTAAATCAGGATGTCATCAAAGAATACTAGCAAAAACTTACGTAGCGGAACTTTGAAGGTATGGTTCATGCATGACTTAAAAGTGGCTGGAGCATTGGTAAGTCCAAAAGGCATGACCAAAAACTCATAGTGACCATAGTGACAACGGAAAGCTGTTTTGGAGATGTCTTGGTCCCTTACTCGGATCTGATGGTACCCCGAGCGAAGATCAATCTTGGAAAAGTATTTGGCACCTTGTAGTTCGTCCATGAGTTCATCAATTCTAGGGATGGGATACCTGTTTTTAATGGTCTTTTTGTTGAGTGCTCGATAGTCGATGCACATTCGCAGTGTACCATCCTTCTTTTTGAGCAAGACCACTGAAGATGCGAAGGGGCTAGAATTGTACCGAATGTATCCAAGTTCCAGCAATTCTTTGATCGTTTTCTTGATCTCATCCTTGTATCTTTTGGGATGCCAATAAGGAGTGGTGATGACTGCCTGTGTCCCCTCTAGCTCAATGATGTGTTCAAAGCCTTGGTCTGGCGGTCTACCTGATGGAAGGTCCCGAAATACCTTTTCGTGCTTTTGTAACAAGGCTTGAATGTCACCTGGGTGTTGTGTGCTGGTGTCTGGGGGTTTCCTAAAGGTGACAAAACATTCCGTAGCCCATTCTATATCATCCTGTCTGAGTAATGCCTCCATTCTCTGTGACGAGACCGGTTTTGGGGGATAAGTGTTCATGGCCCTCAAAACTACCCGTTTGCCGTCTAGCCCCTGGAATTCCATTTCCATTGCCTGGTAGTCTGTAGTATATTTCCCTATTGAATAAAGCCACTGAACACCCAATACTACATGAGTATCCGATACATCTACTACATAAAATGAATATGTCATCTGATAGTTACCTAATGTGACATTCAATTTTGGAATCCAGTAGTTGCACTCCATGCTGGAGTTCCCGGCTATTGCTACAGTGAATCCTTCGAACTTCTCGGTTTGAATACCTGTCTTGGCTACCCAAGCGGAGTCAATAAAATTGTGGGTTGCTCCCCCATCAATCAATACTCCTACTCTGTGACCCTGTACTACTCCTCTGACCCTGAGAGTATGGAATCTTGGTACTCCAGATAATGTAGCAATGACTCCCTTTGGTGTATCACCCTGGAGTGATTCTTCCTCATCTACCTGTAGTTCTTCTATGGATGCCTTCAATGTAGTCTGCCTTCGCCTTCCTTGCACACCTGTGTCCTGGCACCCATGGTTCCTGACAAGTGAAACATAGTTTCTTCCGCCTTAAGTCTTTTCTAGTGTCCTCGTCTAACCATGTTTTCTTGGGCACATCCTGTTGGAAAGGTTTCTTGTCCTTGTCCCTAACAGGAAAGTTGGTTTTGAGAGGGAACCTGTTCTTTGGGATTGAATCCTGTAGATCTCTGGCTCTGTTAATGGCATCATGCAGAGTGGGGGGTTTGTAGGCTTTCACCCATCCCCGTAGTGGCTTTGTTAGGGCCTCAGTGAATAACATAGTCAACCTGCTCTCTGATACATCTGTTACCATGACTGCTATCCTCTGGAATTCTAAGATGAAGGCTTCTGCACTACCTGTCTGTTTGAGTTGAGCCAACTCCCTGAAATGTATCTCTGGATCTTTCTGTCAAACCTCTCCATGAGCTTCTGAGTGAACTCACCGTAGGAGTGTATGGTGTTGTGACCCAATGTCACCAATCCGTGGTACCACCACTCGTGAGCCTCTCTGTCCAGGTGGAGTGTAGCAAATTTAATGGCATCTGTCTTTGTCATGGGATTGAGTTGGAAATAGGTGTCCAACTTTTGAACCCATATCCTCGCTGAACCTCCATGAGTCCCATCAAAGTTTGGGATGGTCAACCTGCCCAAGGTCTTCTGGAACTCATAGTTGTGATTGAATCCCTTGTTGAAATTCCTGGGCCTGTTCCTACTATTCATGTTACAAAAATCCGAAAAAGACATGGCGGCATAAAACTCATCCCCTAACTCCTTGTATTCCTGTAAATAAGCCCCAAAAGGTTCGCTAGCTCTACTTGCATGACTGGACCTCCTACTGCACTACCAAGAAGTGAGGCATAGTAGGCCTGTTGGAAGGTCTGCTATATTTGTGCGGTGTATTCTGTATATTGGTGTACGCAACCTTTCCACTGTTGCTTGTAGACCCTCGATCTACCGGTGAGGGAGGTGTACTGTTGTTACCTATTTTCGGTTTCGCCGATAATCTGTTGATTGCATTGAGTACATCTTTTTGCCCTTTGGGTAAGTCTTGCAATGCAAATACTAAGTTGCGAAACTCCATCTTGTCCTCATCTTCTCCCGTTCCCTTTCCCCTGTCAGAGTGTATACCTGTTTGTTCCATGTCTGAGCTGATATCCTCTAGTTGGATATCCTCAAAGTCCCCTGTGTATCTACTCCTTCTTTTCCTATAGGTTACAAAAGGGTCTTCTTCTGTATTCATCTATTTCTCGTTTCTTAAGCCCACAACTGGCCAAGAAGATAGCTCTGATACCACTATAATATCCCAAATCCTGATATTTTCTAATTCTATGCAAATTTGCTGAAACAGCTGGGCATGCAAAAATTTCCTATTTTATAGCTAAAATTAGGGTTAGGGTTTGTAGGATAGAATGTAACACTTACCACTGATAAGCTGGCTGGAATGCTCTTGAGAGAATATGCATGCATCAAGAGTTGAATCGGAGATGACCTGGTACCTTTTTCCTTCGGTGATACCCCAGCAGCACGAACCCAAAATCAGCTAAGGGTGACGTTTTCAGTGAAGGAGGTGTCCGATGAAGCTGAGAATTTGCAGGATTGATAGTCTTCCCGTGCCGGAGAGAATGCCTGACACATGCGAAAGTTTTGAGGTCTCTAGGCAGGCTAGCGAATTGATCTGGAGGTTTAGCTGCTCACACCCCCCTGATCACGAAACTGTTGATAACTACTCAGGACGAGCAAGACCAGATCTGATAATCACCGAGTACTGGAGTATGATACCGATGATGAGAATGGTGCTTAGGTTTCGAAGGTAAACTGAGGTCTAAAGACCCAACGAATGATTTGGGCTTTCCAGCTGAAAACCCTTACGGTTGCACACGTGCCCTTGCAAACAATCTCTGATGGATACTGGATAACTGTGAATAAATTGAAGAGCGGATGGTGAACCTGGATAGCTTACCCTGGATGAGACTAGGGCAGATATCTCACTGCCGAAACCCGTTAGTTGAAGACACCGTCTCCAACCCCAACTGCTGTGGCCACACACTGTGCTGCTACTCAAGAGCTCCAAAATCAATAATCATAAAAAAGTAAAGTTTCCATTCACTTTATCTTCCTTTAATAACTTTCAATTGCGAAAACCCTAACTTTTGACCTAATTAGGTCACTTTAATTTCTAATTTGCAGTTGACTTGCATGCATGCGCATGGAGACTTAAATGGGTGCATGCATCATTAAATAATGCTTAGATGTCATGCATGTTGGTGGCCTGTGGCCTCGGTGGCCCTCTTTGACCTAATGGTGATATCATATTGATGCCCTAGATTTTCTGTAGATGGCATCAGTCTTCAGTTGATTCCCTAACTGTCAGTAACCGCTTGAACCCACAGGAATCACATAGGTTAGCGGTTTTGGTCCTCAATGCCTAATTAGACGAGGACATTACAACATACTATCAAGAGCGTGCACTACTCTCAGCATGTTAGCAAAGAGGTTTCATCCTAGACTAGCTCCATCAAGGGTTCACGGGATGTTGCAAAACACTATAGCCTACTTACTCAACATGCACTACAAGAGTCTATTGTTCGTCAATCTTAGTCATGCATAAAAGAAAAAACTATATCACAGATCTATATATAACTCTTATGAACAATATCCTTTAAATCTGTTCAAAACTCTAAAAAATTTAAAGAATAACTCAAATGATAGTACAAATACTTATCTTTCATGTGTTTTGTTGGCTCCCTCTTAATCTCTGCTTCCTTGCAGGGATCACTGAAGTCCTCAAAACACTTTAGTCAAGTTCTGAACTTCTGGAACTTTCTAAAGTCTTTATCCTTGGTTTTTCTTCTGAGTGGAAGTTCTTCGACATCAACTGCATGTTGCTTTCTCTTCCTTTGAGGACATTGATAAGCAAGGTGACCAAATGTGTGACAATTGTAACTCTTTATCTTTGAAATATTCTTCTTCTTCTGCAACAAACTTGTCAAATGCTAAAATCTGAGATTTGGTCCAGGACCCTAGTAGGAGCTAGGTCAACATTGAAGTTTGTCAAATGAGAAATCTGATCCCAAAGAAAGATGTTCCCTCCTTAGGGGATTTCCAAGAAACTATTTTTCTGTCAATTATGGGACAAAACGACTCAAAACTGGAAGCCCTAGTTCCTTGATTTCGACAGGAACTTGGTCAAAATTGAAATGTCACAGAACTGAGATTTGTCTCCATAGATGAGTGCGCCAGATTGAGGGGATCTCCAAAAACCTTTCAAGACAAATCTGTTCATGGAAAGATTTTAACTTGGAAGCCCTAGTTGGAAGTTACTGTCTCTAGCAATGGTCTCTATTCAGTACTGCTCTGATACCATGTTGAGTTTTTAATATAGCAGTATAATTTCAACCATTATTTTTGCAATGGAAATCAATAAGGATCACTGAAAGATGACTATGCACAAAAACACAAAGACACAGATTTTATTTGGGAAACCCTTCTACACAAGGGAAGAAAACCCAACAACCTTTCTTATGTAGATATTCAGATCAAGATACAAAGTACATCCTCATGTAAACCTAGATATAAAAGTAGACACATAAACAGACTTTAGGGCAATCCCTAGAGATAAAGAAGAATCTCTCCCAAAGATAGCGAACCCATAAAAACAATGTTCTTCTAGCCTTCGCCCTTCTTCTCTCTCTTGCACACTTGTGTAGGAGTGTAGAGCGAATTGCTTGGTGAAAATGAGTGTGGGGGCCGACTTTGCATGAGGAAACGTCACGACGCTACAAACATCAACAATGATTATTGTAAAAGTTAACAAAATGGTCATTAAGAGAGTGTTGTTAGACATCAATGACCATCGTTAACATTATAATTTACATTAATAGCCATACTGCCAATGGAGTGTCGGATTAGTAATAAAGCCTTACTACTACCTACGTCAATACTTTGCAAGGTTTGCCATTATGTTTGAAAAGCTTGCACTTGAGCTTATCTTTTGTATTAAAAGGATGCATCACATCACATAGCTTCCTTCTTGCAAACTTTTATCACTCAACACATTGATGATGTCATTTGAAAATAATTGATGAGTTGTTATCTCCCAAAATAAATTTATTTTGATGGTAGGAAGAATGTTCTTGTGTAATGAAAGATATGAGTATCACTGACAATTTGAAAGCCTTTGTTTTTGATTTGGATGAAAATTTTACAAGTTATAGCTTTCGGTGGCTTAGGCGAGGACTATTATAGGTCATTAGCCACTGAAAAGCTATGTTTCGGCGGCTAAACAGTTGAATGCGGGGCAAAGGCGAACCACCGAAAGCAGTCTGAGCAAGCAAAGTCAAAGTGACACTTTCGGTGGCTTAGGCGAGACTACAGAAAACTCATTAGCCACCGAAAAGGGGCGCTTTCGGCAGATTAGAGAGAGAAACAAGAAAGGTTTTAACCGTCGAAAGTGAGTGGCGAGCAGCATTGGGAAAAGTACATTCGGTGGCTTAGGCGAGGCTCGAAACATCTCATTAGCCACTGAAAAAGGTCGCTTTTGGCAGATTAGAGAAAGGTGCAACACATATGCTAACCATCGAAAGCAGGAAGATAAGCATTGGGTGAAAAACCCTTTCGGTGGTTTAGGCGAAAGCTAGGGCATTTTATTAACCACCGAAAGAACAGGTTTTTAGCAGTTAAAAAGGTTTTTTGACGAGGTCGTTATCTGCCGAAAGCAGAGGTTCACCACAGCGACGGGGTAAAAGTTCCGGCGGCTTAAGCAAGAAAGACAACGTTTCGTTAGCCACTAAAAGCCTGCTTTTCGGCGGCTAGCTGACAAACTCTCGGAGGATCTTAACCATCGAAAGGGCAAAATAAGGAAACGGTTAGGGAACTGTCACATCTGACCCCGTCAGCAAGAAAAATGATCATTTGTGAGCGTGACTAACCACCGAAAAGATCTGGGCCTGCGTGACTGCGTGGGGAAATGAGTGAAGAAGGTCATTATGCGACTGGCAAAGGACTGATCTGACTGCAAACCCTCAGTCTTCCTCCACCTGTCCAAAGGATCATCAAATAGCCACTGAATGCTTTGGCTGAAGTAGGTTACGGTTATGTGGGAAAAGAGATCTAGAGGATCGAGCTGCTGTCATCATTTTTGTGACCTCAGCCTCCATAAAGACATAAAACCCACATAATCAGTGCCTAAAGACTCCATCTGATTTCATTTTCGAAATTGTCATTTTCTCCACCTAAAAAAAAAACTAGCTCTGAAATAAGCAGCCTGTTAAAGCATACTACATACAGGCCTGAAGGTACATTTTTGAAGAAACCCTAATAATTTTTGCAAAATAGGGCTTTCGGTGGCTTAGGCAGACGTTGGGGCAGTTCATTAGCCACCAAAAGCACCACTTTCGGCAGCTAACGGTTCTGATAGACTGGCCCCTTAACCACCGAAAGCAGATAGAGGCTTAAAGGCAAGTTTTGGCGTACAATACCGGTTTTGGGTAACTACAGATGGTTCATGGACGTAGTCTAAAGATAAAAGGAGCTGAGGGAAGCATCAGAAAAGGGTCTGTGTGAGATCCACTATGACATAACAACGCCAAAAGACACCAACCCTAGCTGCAAAAAGGAAATTAGCAGAGGACTAGCAACAGTGATCACCAGCAATTGCTTCAGTTATTTAATGTTCATTCAGTGAACTAAACCTTCATTATAGTTAGACAAGTAGTTAGGTAGGGTTTCAAACCCTATTTTGCAAACAACTGTTACTTTGTTTATTTTTGTAAAAAAAATAGATCCAGGTTTTAGGATCTGTATATTTTGTAAAAGGCTATAAAGCCTAGGACTATTTTTATAAAAAAGGTTCGACTTCGGGGATTTATAAGCCTATACTATTGTCAGCTTCTCATTTTGCTCATTCTTGAATATAAGCTCTTTTGTTATGATTTGTTCAGCCTTCATCTCTGTCTTTACTGTACTTATGCCTGAATGTGTATTTAGGTTACTTTCAAGTTGATTAATAACTAATAGTTGTCATCCTATTGGTGTGTTAATGTGATTTGATTTATAAGTACCATCATTGTCATGATTTAGCCATTTATATGCATCTGTTTTGTATGTAAATCTGCCAGCCTGATGAGTTCTCCATCTCTGCACCTTATTATCGACTTCTGAATAGTTGTAACTAAAAGCCTTGTAATTGAGTGAGTTTCATGCATGTCTTGAGAGTGGAAGGTTATATAGGTCACCTGACTTGATCCATATCAGAAAACCCTAAAAAACATTTTAAGTTACGAGGCATCCTCGAGCTACAACCTGGAGGAGTTTCCTGGAGTGATAATAAATTGGCGCCGTTGCCGGGGAAAGGAGACTGAAGCTCAGCTTCCCTGGGAGACGACATAGATCCTTGCTTTGATGATAGACGAAACTTGGACACTATTCTGGTTGTAATCATCTATCTGGCGACTCCATTGAAATAAGGTGGCTTCAAGAAGACCAAGTACTAGAGCAAACCCTAAGGGGCCACCAACAACACCTGTTTCAGATCCAGAAGAAATTTTGAGAAGAGCTAGGGCTTTACTAAGACAGACCAGCAGTGCTACACAAGAAGCCACATCAGGTATTTCAAGAAATTTTTCTGCTATTATTTCTTCTGCTGAAACACTTAATTCTCAGGAATTCATAAATACATCAGAAAATCCTAGGGTTTGGGCATCTTCAAGCATTGCTGCTTGTGAAGATCCAATCCCTGGTGACTCCACTGGGATAAGTATACCACCACCACCTTCTCAGCAAGTACCTTCATCAGTGCTACCTTCCTCAACCCTGTCCATACCCATTTTCAAAATGGTTGCCCCTCAATTGACCAAAATGGAAAGGATCCTGGTAGCTAGGTATGCCCCCCTAAATTTGCTAAATCCCCTCTCTGCCATGCCTACTGGAGATTACCTCAAGTATATGCCTAAGTTCACAGGAGAAGGGGATTTCACAGCTGAAGAACATCTAGAGGCATTTTACAGCTATGCTGAGAATATTAACATAGAGCAAGAAGATGTATGGACTAGGGTTTTTGTGCAAAGCCTAGATGGTCAGGCTAGGAAATGGTTTAAGGAACTGCCTTCTGGATCAGTGGCAGGCATTGAGGCCCTAGATGACATCTTCCTAAAGCATTGGGGAGAGAGGAGAGAGCACCTCTCTTATATCACAGAGTTCAGCAACCTGAAAAGAGAAAATGGGGAGTCTGTCTCCAACTTCACCAAGAGGTTCAACAATATGTACAGCAAGATCCCCACTGAAATCAAGCCCACTGATACCTCAGCTAGGATAACTTATGCAAATGCCTTTGACTCTGATTTTTGCCTACTTCTCAAAGAAAGGAGGTCTGCCTCCTTATCACTCATGCAAGATGCTGCACTAGAGGTAGAATCAAACATTTTGGCATCTGAGAAGGTCAAAGGAAAGATAGACAGGAAGAAGCAGCCAACAGACCTTATTGGGTCTTCTTCATCAGAGAACAAGATTGACAAAATGACAAAATTATTAGATAACCTTACTGCTGAAATGTCTAAATTGAAGGACCAAGGACAGATGCCTGTGAGGGGTAAAGGGCCAAGTGACTTTGCTCCTCGAAATCGTAATTTTGTCCCTTAGAGAAGAGGAAACCCCCTAGTTCAGATTCTCAGAAGGGAGAGGAATCAAGGGGAAGATCAAAGAATAAGAGCTCCATTTCAAAATGTTGTACTAGAAGAAGAGCCAGAATTCATTGAAGAAGAAGGAGAAGCTGAAGACAACATCCACTGCATGGAGGATGAGGTGGAGTATTCTTTTCTGACATAGGCAGAATATGAGGAAGCCCTAATTGATGAGCAGATCACTGAAGAGACTGTATACCAGGCTGATGGTCAGGAAGGGTACAATCTAAGGTCTAGGTTGGTTGCTCCTCTAAAAAAGAATGCTATGCCTGTCAAATAGCCTGCTGTACCAGCTAAAAAGGTTGTTGTTTTATCAAAGAAAGTGGCTGTCACATCCAAAGCATTGCAGAAACCAACACCTTCAACCATTCCTGATCAGGTCCAAATCAAATTTCCAGGGCATGAGGTAAGGTTTCCAGATAGGCTGCATTATTCTTTCAACCTTGAGTCAGAAATTCAAAAATTGAAGATCCCTTTCCCACTAATTGAGCTAATGAAAAATGATGCATTCAAGTCTTCTAGTCTGAATTCCCTTTAGCCAAAGATGCATATTGACACTGACTTTGTTAACCTGCAAGATGACAAGCCTGTTGTAACTAGGCCCCACGATCAAAGACCTAAAGGACTCATGCCCTCCTTTCTACACATCCCTGAATATCCATGATAAAATCCTCCATAACTGTCTATTGGATTCAGGAGCCTCTCATAACCTAATGCCGAAGGCTGTGATGGATGAGCTTGGTCTCAGCATCACAAAGCCCTACCATGATTTATTCTCCTTTGACTCCAGAAAAGTCAAGTGCTTGGGCCTCATCAAAGACCTCGTTGTGAACCTAACTCAGCTACCTTCGAAAAGCATCATGATGGACATTGTAGTAGCTGATATCCCTCCAAAATTTGGCCTCTTGCTGTCTCGATCATGGAGCAAAAGCTAGGTGGCACTCTTCAGATGGATCTTACATATGCCACTATCCCCATGTTTGGAGGAGAGACTAAGAGGCTGTACCGGGAAAATTAGCTGGCCTACATCATAAGCAAGGAGAGCAATTCAGTGAATCACCCCATCTATGCAGTGGACATTGATTTTGGGGCATGCATTCTGCAAATAGATGATTCTCAGCAAACACCAGTCCAGCTCACTAAGCCCACCTGTCAGCAGCGCGAAGAAGTGACCACAGCAATTTGGAACATGTATTTTGATGGGGCTAGCAATCAAAGCTCTGCAGGTGCAGGTGTAGTATTGATCTCCCCATCCAAGGAAAACATTCATCTGTCTTACAAGCTTGATTTTAAAACCACTAACAATATAGCAGAATATGAAGCCTTGCTGCTAGGAGTTAAAGCTGCCAAGGAGATGGGGATCATGTGCATGAGGATTTTTGGAGATGCAGACCTCATTATACAGCAGGTCAACAACACGTTTCAGACAAAAAACATCAGACTAAAGGCCTACAGGGATGAGGTATGGAAACTAAGAGACTCCTTTATGCTTTTTGAACTGTCATATATACCTAGGGCTTTGAATCATCTGGCTGATTCCCTGGCTGTCTTTGCGAGTCTGTACATTCCTCCTTTACCTCCTAAGCTCAGCTATGATGTTCAAGTTAAATACAGACCTTCCTTGCCAGACAATGTCAAATTCTGGAAGGTGTTTGAAAATGATGACGAGCTTGGTAAATCCCTTCTACTAGTAGATGAATTCTTTGATATACACATAGACCAGGAAAACCTAAACATGGAGGAATCCAAGCAGCTCAAGTTGAAAGATAAAGTGGCTGATCGAAACATTGTCCAATTACCTAGCAATTACATACCTCGAGGCGTAGTACCACTGGAAGAGCTGTTTGACCACAATGACATCCCTTTTAAGCCTGTCCAAGAGCAGAACATAGGTAGCCAAAGCCATCCAAAACTGATAAATCTGTCTGTTAAATTGGCTGCTGATCAGAGGTCAAAGTTTTGCAGCCTGATAAAGGAGTTTGTTGATGTCTTTGCCTGGGAGTACAGTGACCTGAAAACCTATGACACCAATATCATCCAGCACAGGATTCCTTTGGAGAAGGACACCATCCCTTTCAAGCAGAAGCTGAGATCCATCAGTCCTCTCCTATTACCAGTAATTGAAAAAGAAATCCATAAGCTCCTCAAAGCCAAGATCATAATCCCCCTCGGGTACTCCAAGTGGATTGCAAACCTAGTGGTGGTAAGAAAGAAAAATGGAGAAATCAGGTTGTGTGTGGATTTTAGAAACCTGAACAAGTGTTCCAAGAAAGATAACTATCCATTGCCCAAGATGGAACACTTGCTGCAGAAAGTCTCAGGGGCTAGGGTTATGTCCTTCCTAGATGGATTCTCTGGATACAACCAAGTTGCTGTGCACCCTGATGACCAAGAGAAGACTGCCTTTACCACCCCCTGGGGCACCTTCATGTATGCTAAAATGCCATTTGGGCTAATGAATGCTGGGGCTACTTTTCAGAGAGCCATGGACCTAGCTTTTGTAGGGTTGAAAGATAAATTTGTGTTGATATATTTGGATGACCTAACAGCTTACTCTCACAGCCATCATGACCACTTGCAGCATTTAAGGAAGGTATTTCTGAAGTGCAGAAGGTATGGAATCAGTGTTATCGGAACCGGCAAAACCGGTCGGTGTGACCGGTTCACAGGGTTGACCGGTCCGGTTTCCTAAAAAAATTTAAAAAACCGGAAATTTGACCAAACTGGGCACTGAATTGGCCGGTTCTGTACGAAACCGGCCGGTTCAGTGCCCGGTTTGGTCAAACTTCCAG